>JBAMBO010004615.1:0-163490 GCA_037044535.1 Lordiphosa magnipectinata
CTCAATTTCGTGAGTGAAAGACTGATCAAAGTGAAAATCTCCAAAGAAGCTATATCGGATGCTTGTGTAGAGCTTATAACAAAGAATGGTTGGCCTTTGAAGATGCTAGAGGATTCAGGCTTCATTAAAATCATTGAGCCTTTCAGCCGCCACTTGTTATAAACAGGCAAAACATTAGAGATTAGGTAATTGCATTAAAAGCTCAACGCATACGAGAAAGCATAATCAATGTTTTGCAGAATCGGTAAGTTCAGAAAAAATATGTCTGTACATATATACATTCATGCATACGTACATGGCTAGCTAAATATTTCTATCTATGAATTCACTTGCATATATACATACATATGTATATATGTATGTATGTACATATGTACACTGCTCGCCACTTGAATAGGACACCCTGTATGCTCTCTTTAAAACTGCTCGTAACTCGAAAACGAAATGGTAGAATAACGGCATTTCTTGCATATTATCTTTGTGCAAGCATTCTTTGCTCTTTCTGGTATATTCCAAGTTTTGGAATAGAACCGTTATAAAGTTGTTTGCACTTTATGTGAGCATTCGCAAAAATTCAATGGAATTTTTGCGCCACTTGAATAGAACATGCATTTTATTTGGTCGGTATCGTTGACACGTGCACACAAATTTTGGTTTACTTAAACTTTTTGCTTTAATTGAAGTTTATATAAAATTAAAAAAAAATTAAAATGGGGCGTGGCACTTCATTATCTGAGTCGGAGAAAGAAAAAAACACAAGCTTACAAGGATTCTGGCCTTTCTATTGCCAAAATAGCAAAAAAAACTAGAAGGCCAAGCTAACTTCGTCTGTGCCGAAGTTTTTATACCCTTGCAAATGCTGTTTTTGAAATGTCAGAGTTTAAGAACGCTTACATAAAAATCTTAAAAATTTTGAACTAAAACCCATTTTCCGACAGATAATCATCTGATTTCGACCAAATTTCGCGAATCTTTTTGAAAACATATCAAAATATAAAAATCGCCGAGTTTAAGAACGATAAAATTTAAAACAAAAAAGTTAATCTCACTAAGACTCATTTTCCGACCGATCGGTCCTATGGCAGCCTTTTGATATAGTCATTTCGACCAAATTTTGCGAAAAGCATACAGAATTAGTAATCAGTGAGTTTAAAGACGCTAACACTCAAAACAAAAAAAATTTCTTATTAAGAACTATTTTCGACCGATCGGTCCTATGGCAACCATAAGATATAGTCACCCGATGTCGATCAACTTTTTCAAATTAGTTTGAATGATTTTAATATTTAGAATCACCGACTTAAAGAACGATTTACTTGAAAACAAACAAGTTTTTTTCACTAAGACCCATTTTCCGACCGATCGGTCCTATGGCAGCTATATGTTATAGTCATCCGACTTTGACCAAAATTTGCAAATCTGTTTGAAAGCATATAATACTAATTACGGCCGAGTTTTATGACGCTAGCATTGCAAACAAAAAAGTTTTTTTCACTAAGACCCATTTTCCGACCGATCGGTCCTATGGCAGCTATATGTTATAGTCATCCGACTTTGACCAAAATTTGCAAATCTGTTTGAAAGCATATGATATTAATTATGGCCGAGTTTTATGACGATAGCATTGAAAACAAAAAAGTTTTTCTCACTAAGACCCGTTTTTTGACCGATGGTTCCTATGGCAGCTATAAGATATAGTCATCCGATCCGGTTGGTTCCGACATATTAGCAGCGTGCAGTAAAAAGAAGACTCTGTGCAAAATTTCAGCTCGATAGCTTTAAAACTGAGAGACTAGTTTGCGTAGAAACAGACGGACAGACAGACGGACAGACGGACAGACAGACGGACAGACAGACGGACAGACAGACGGACGGACAAAGCTCAATCGACTCAGCTCATCGCCCTGATCAAGAATATATATAGTTTATGGGGTCGGAAATGAATATTTCTATGCGTTGCAAACTTCTGGGCAAAATTATAATACCCTTTGCAAGGGTATAAAAAGTCGACAGGAGCCGTCACGCCATAACACATTTTTTAAATAATGAGGCTAATTATGGTAAAAACATGAAGGGCCGCACCCACAGTGTGCTTACCATCGCGGACAAGCGACTTATATTAAGAGAAGCTTCCAATTCGCACGACTCTTTGGCCAAGATAAGGGAAGAATGCAACGTTAAAGCAAGTTTGACAACCATGCGTCGTGTTATTAATAATGCTACACACACCTGAAGAGACTAAAAATCAAGAAGAAGCCACCTCTTAACCCGGCTCGGAAGTTACAACGCCTTGATTTCGCGCGCGCACATGTCACCTGAACTTCGGAGTGACAACGTGTTGTCTTTTCGGACGAAAAAAAGTTTAATTTGGAGGCTCCCGATGGCTACAGCTACTATTTTCATGATTTTCGAAAAGAACCACACCATCTTGATGAGTTGCACAGCAGTGCTGGATGCTGGAGGTATTATGGTATGGGGGGCCATTTCCTATTATGGCACCTGTGAGCTTAAATTCATTCCAACCACCATGAATCCGATGTGTTATAATGGTATATTGAAAGAGGCCTTTCCACACTTCCAAAACTCTTTTTGCAAATCTAAAATGGATTTATCAACATGATAATGCCCCTATACATACGGCCCGGATTGTTAAATCGTATATAGCGAGCCAAAACGTGGAGTTATTAAACTGGCCACCCTATTCACCGGACTTGAATATCATTGAGAATGTGTGGGGATGGCTAACACGTGAAGTATATGGATCAGGTCAGCAATATTCGAAGCGTTCCCGAACTAATTGCAGCTATCAAATTAGCATGGGGCTCGATATCGTTGAATTATTTGGGAAAATTGTATGCATCCCTTCCAGACCGAATGTGTGAGGTTTTGGAGAAAAAAGGAGGCTCAACACACTATTAAAAACTTTTTATGGTTTAAAAACATGTTAGTAATTTCTTATTTAAGTAATATTGTTATTTGAAAAGGATTGAAATATTCTTAAATGGTTTTTAGATAAAGTATCCTATTCAAGTGGTGCAAAATGAAGACTCCAAAAATTTGTTACTTATTGGTTAACAATTTTTTTTGTATACTTACAACTTTTGAATCATTTTGTAATTTTCGTCTAATTACTACATTTAAATAAACTTTATAAGAAAACAAAAAATATTTTCCTAGATGGCTTGGTTTAGCAGCAATTAACTAAAGAAAATCGACTTTAGAGGTCTCCTATTCAAGTGACGAGCAGTGTATATATGTATGTAAATATCAGAATTGCCAATTTAGCTATTTTTCCCACCAGAAATAGCTATTTTGTAAGCTCGAAAGCTGGAGCCTGCAATTTTAGCTAATTATTTGACATTGTTTAGCTATTTAACAGTCGATATGTGGTGGGAAGAGAGAGAAGCTTGGCCCCTGGCCCTCCTGGAGGTGCTGTTTGAGCCAATTTTACTTTACATGTGGTGGGAAATATATCTAAATTGGCACTGCTGATACAAATGTATGTACATATGCTGAAAATCGACGTACATTTTTATGCATTCATGTGTATGTATATATTTTTGCGCGTGTGATGTACTCGTGATATATATGTATGTATGTAGTATTTGAAAGCGAATAAATGAATTGACAATCAATAAAGCATAATATTTTCAGTGTTATTTCAGATTGATATCCATCAAAGCCGATTGTGTTAGTCGTTTAGACCAGTCGATAATTGGCATAAATGTGCAAATTATTTTAGAGAAAATCTATACACTAGCAATGAAAGAAGTTCATAACCAGCACACGAGCGCCAATCTCACATCATTTATAGTCGACGTCTTACAGTCCTACAATGTATCTATGCATCAGGTGTACACCTATACAGTTGACAACGGAGCCAACATGATTCGTGTGGGCGATATAATGGAAAACATTTGCAAAGCTGAACTGGATGATGCTGAGGGTGAATGGAGTTGCGACGCACACAGTATGGTAGATATGGATTTACAGGATAATTAGATAACTACAATACGTTGTGCTTAATTTAGTTGCCTTGGATTTCTTTAAAGAATTACATATTGATATGTTCAGAATTGGATTAGTTTGCAAAAAACTACGAACTCCCACATGCCTCAATTTGTTGCTTGCAAGCAATTTAAAGAAACCAATTCTCGACTGTCTTACAAAATGGAACTCTACATTTAAAATGTGCGAACGCCTACTCGATCTCAAAGATTTTTGCATTGAGCATTCGAGCAATATAAAATCGTTACATTTAAGCCAAGCAGAATGGCAAAAAGTAGATGCCGTTTTTTCACTACTACGTCCACTGTGTGACGCTTCCTTAAAACTTCAGAAATCTGATCTCCTGCCTAGCGACTTTTTTGTTATCTGGTCGATGTTGTCCAACAGAGTCAGGTTTAGTGCCATTTTGTTAAAAATTCTTGAAAGACGTTCCGAATTTGTCAGAAAATCTCCACCCATACTCCGCCTCTGTGTTTCTAGATCCTCGATTCCAAAGTCTATTAATTGATTCGCAAAAGCTAGAAGCCAAACAACACATTGGTAATATTTTTCATAGACTTCAAAGCTTAAACAGTGTTGAGGTTACGAATTTGGCTTTGTCATTATCTATTTCAGAAGATGACGATGTAGAAAGTTATCTCCGCAATGTTAACGAACTGCAAAGTTTTTCAAAAATAAAACGATTAATGACATCATTAGAGCCTTCGATAAATCCAACATTTCCAAGTTTTCGACATCTCATCAATGTTATCAGCTCAAAGCTGTTGCGCTAACTGTCTTATCAGTGCCATCCACTCCAGTCTCAGTTCAAAGAGCTTTTTCCACCTTAAAATTTATTTTGTCTGATCAAAGAAGTAGCATAGACAGTCAACTACTCGAAGACATACTACTCATAAATTTAAATTAAAGATTAATATTACACTAACGAACCAAGGTTCGAACCAAAACCAAAGCCCGAAAACCTCGAACCTCAAATTTCCGAACCTTAACCGTTGGTAAATTTTGGTTCGAGCCTGCAAACTGGAGGTTCCGAAAATTTTTTTGTGTTTGCAGCCCTGGTTCTATCATCAGCAGTCTTTGCCTGTCCATTGCGGGTTAGCAGAGGCTCATGCCAGCATTGCTATAATCGCTTGGATATTCCAAAGGCAGGCTTACAGCGAAATCCAGCATCAACAGCAAACGTCAAGTCGCATAACCCTGCAAACATTTTTTCGGGTTCCTCATATCTCTCGTCAAAAAGACAGTTTGGCGATAGTTTGAGGGAAGAGTTTTCTGATAGTTTGGCGATTAACACCAACAAAATACATAAGGTATCGCATTCTTAACATACAAGGGATAAATAAGCGATATGTGGTATCGCTTTTTTTTTTCATCCAATCGGTAAATTGGCGATATATCGCTAAAAAAAACCGCCTTGAACAAATGACTGCGATTCTCGTCGCCAATTTCAAGACATGAATGCGATTCTCGTTGCAAATTTAAATTTCACTATTTATATGGGCTCATATAAATAACTTTTATAACTTGTTCATAACTTTTCGAAAGCAAAATATATAAAAATTGATTACTGTCCCAAGGTATCAATGTATACAAATTACGGTAGGCTAGTAATTTGTAAGGAATACTAATGAAAATTTTCAACAACCATTGCATACTTATGGGCAGTACAAAATGGTGTCATTTCTAGCACATGTATTCAAAATGGTATATCTTCGCTTAAAACAAAAAATCGTAAAACACTTTGGGACACTTTATTTTAAAGTTTAGAAACGGTCCTTTACGATCAGGTCAAAAAAAAATTACATCAAACTTGAAGATTCCACACAAAACGCGCCTGAAAAGGGTCAAAATATGCATTTTAAGCAACTTCTTTTTTAATAAAGCTTACAAAATGTTAGGATCCCGTGGGAAAATAAAGTCAAAGAGGCCAACCACTAACTTTAAAAAGGGTTAGGAACGAACATACTGTAGGTAGTATTTTCGAGGTCAGCAGCCTGCCTTGGTGCACAGCATGTACAATTCGCCTCTTGATGGATTCAACACTTGGGCTCTTTCTATTTGACGTCACTCAATTTAGACAGTTCTCAGACCATGAAGAATTTTGGATCATCTCAAGGTGGATTGCATTCCGATGATCATCATCATCATCATCAATAGTTGAGCCCGCCTGTTGACTATTCTCTATCTGGCTGTCTCCCTTTCACTAGCTGATGGTAAACAGAGTCATAAATGACGGGCACGTAGCTAACGCTTTGGTTGATAAGAAGGGGCAGGGGTAAGGCACGTACGCCAACAGTCTCACAGCGGGCGGGGTGAGCGTGTGTGAGAACAATGACGGACGCGTACGCACACACACACACACAGAGAGACCACCACGGACACATGGACATGCACGCACATGCAGCGAAACGTGAGCGCAGCGGCAGAACGCACCCGTTTTAGCCGGTGATAAAATTCTACAAAAACAAAAAAAAAACCAAGATTAGATTATAGACACGCACATTCATAGATATTTGCCAACAGAATAATGGCTATTGACCTGTGAAAGATCTAAGAAAATACCGTGAAATTAACATTGATTCTGCTGTCTTGGTATAGATTCACATTACCAAACTACAAAACAAAACCATCAATGAAATAAAACTAAACAACAAAAAATGTTACCTCCCTCTCTCCCACCAACGCCTACTCAACGACCCTGCACTTCAGAGTAAACAATACATAAGTATGCACATGTGTGTGTGTGTGTGTGTGTGTGCGTGAGCTACCTGTGGGAAACACGTTTTCATGGCTAGATTGGGAGCCTCATGCTCAGACCCCCTAAATAGAGCGAAGCGGCCGCTTGGAGTTGTGCGCTTGGAGTTGGTTACAATGGAATCATTCATTCATTCATTTCCACAAAATGCGGAAGAATGGAAACGGCCGTTGCCAGAGCTTCCCCCACTCCTACCCAAAGTCAAGTGCAGTGCTGTGTGTAAGTGTGTGTGTGTGTGCTGTGACGAAGCCGATCACCGATCCAACGATGTAATAATTGAAAGTGGACTTTTCAGAGGGGGGGAGGCGAGAAAGTGGAGTGCATGCCCGCATAGTAAAGGGTGCTTCTCTCTCTCTCTCTCTCTCTCTCTCTCTCTCTCTCTCTCTCTCTATAAATATCTATCCGCGGGCCAGTTTCCACTTCCGGCAAATTGATTTGTTGTCTCTGGGATGCCACTGATAACTGCCATTCAGTTTTTGCCCTCTCTCAGTCTGTCAAGCCAATTAAAATCGACTCATTACGGGCATTTTATTAATGGAACCATTAAAGAATATAAATCGATGCTAAATACTCAAAACATACCACAGACATATGAATCTATATAGACTTTTTTTCTGGCTTATGAACGAATCTCGTTTTAATAAACTGTACCAAACGTTAGTTGAGTTATAAGCAACACAAAGTTTGTAGCAGGACAGTATAGTGTAAGACTTTGACTATCTAAAAACACTTAAATAAAAAAAAAGGTCTTGAAATTCTATTTATTTTGCAGAATTTCAAATTCTTCAATCTTAAGGTTTAGGCTGTGGTTCGTTGATCACGAATGAATCATCTTTCACTACATGTATGTACAGCTGCGGCAAAAATAATAGCACCATGACATACATTTTTCTTTATTGATCATTTGTTTAATAACTATTCATATATTTAACTTTTTTAAGGCTTTCATTTTTACTTTAGGCTCTAATTTATCGAAATACAATGCAAGTGTCGTCGATAATAACATGAAATTGAAATATTTACATTAAGAATGTGAACGTTGAACATTTTAGGCGGCAACAAAAATAGCACTACTTCAAAAATAACTTAAGAAAACGAAAAAAAAAACGAAAAAAAACCGCGAAGTTCTGGAATATTTGTATTCATTTGTATTCTTCATCGATATAGTGTATTAATATTTGGTTGTAAAACCTTTGGCAGCAATGACAGCAGCACAACGTCTCGTCATAGAATTGACCAAATTTTGGCACCTTTCCCGTGGAATACTGCTCCATGATTCTTGAATGATAGCCCAGAGCTCCTGATTATTCCTTGGTTTTGCATTGGAAACATATTTTTTTACATCAGACCAAAGATTCTCTATCGGGTTTAAGTCTGGAGACTGAGCAGGCCAATCCATTAGGTGAAGGGATCTGTCTTGAAACCACTTACGAGCTTTCTTGCTGGTATGTTTAGGGTCGTTATCCTGTTGGAAGATCCACAACAACGGCATTTCGTATTCCGCATAAGGCAACATACCTTTTATCCAATGTATTGGACCCACTCCGTAATAAGAAAAGCATGCCCAAACCATGATACTCGTTCCACCGTGTTTTATGGTCTTGCAGGTGAAACTCGGGCGGTATTCCGAATTGGGGGGTCGCCGTACATAGGATCGAGATCCACTAGGATGTTTCTCCACTTTTCTGCCGGCCAATTCAGGTGCTCTTTGGCAAACTCTATTCTTTTTGCCACATGCTTCGCATTCAAAAGTGGAACTTTTCTCGGACTACGGGCACTTAATTTATAATCTTTTAAGCGATTCCGAACTGTCCTAATGCAAGCCGATATGTTAAGCTCCTTCTTTAGCTCAGTAGCCGGCTTAAAGGGGGCCTTCTTGCACTCGCGAACCAGTCTGTTCACCAGCAAATTAGACATTACGACTTTTCTACCGCGTGTTTCTGGTTTATTTTTATAATTTAAGGCATTACTAATCATTTTATTGGAGCAACCGACGATTTGCCCCACCTGAGCGTAGGTGTTGCCTTCCTCGATAAGCTTTTTAATGATTTCCCTCTTTTCGTCACTACAATGCTTTCCGCGACCCATAATTAATAATTTTTTTGAACTTAATGATAGTGTGGCGACTCGACTTTGCAATACGACGCATTTACTGTCCGCAGACACAACAACAATCATTATGTCGCATGTCTGTTCCTCGGAATCTCAAAAAATCCGTTATCAGTGCTATTTTTTTTGCCGCTCTGTTTTGCACTTCGTTTGCTGAGATGCCTTATACAGAAAAAACTGTTAGCAAATTGAGCATTAACACATTACTCTCAGAGAGATCACATGTAAGCCTATACTGTACAACAAAATTATTAAACCAATTACAAAAAAAAACAAAAGATGTATTGCATCAAAGAATTTTATATGACGCAGTGCTATTATTTTTGCCGCAACTGTATATAGATATAGGTATATAGTTGGAATAAAACAATAACAATTTGTAGACTATTTGTTGGCTTATTAACGAATCTCATTTTTATAAACTGTACCAAAGGTGCACAGGATAATTAGGATAAGTTGAACGTTAGTCGAGTTATAAGCAAAACAAAGTTTGGAGCAGTACAGCACAGTGCAAGATTTTGACTATCTAGAAAAATATCCCATTGTTTCGAAAAAAAAAACTGTCGCATCAGTCATCAAATTCAAGTGAAAGTAATAAGGTTTCTGAATCTTTAACATTAAATTGTAAAATTTCCAATTACGTTTTTTTAATACCAACAACACCACATCTGAGGCTAGTTAACCCTACAGCTGTTTCATGAGCATCTCCGCTTAATCTTCAGCAGCCTTTGCCTGCCTACTGCCAGCCAGCAGCTGCCTCCTCTTCTGCACTCAGACTAATTGGTCACTGTGTTAGCAGTGGGGAGGAAATCTCTCTCACTAACATAGTAAGTACACTCTGAAAATGTTCTAGAGCGATCTCCATCCCGATTTATACGCATTTGTACTTAAAAATGTACACATGTTTTGCTCTTAGGTATACTTAGATTAATTCAAAAAATTACCAAAAATATTAATGAAATGAGAACAAACGTTCTTAAATCAGGTATGTCATGTACTGTCAGAAAGACAAAAATTTAAGACGAGAATTTTACTACAAAATTACAAAATTTCTTGGAACACGAATCTATCCGTAAAATTCCCAACTGTTTCCAACACTTTGCTTTTGAAGTGATGGTAGACTTCTGAGCTATTCTTATGCCTTCTAATCTTTGGCATCTATGCAGCATTATTCTATATACAGCGGTGTCACAGAAATCTCTAGATATTTTATCTTCGGTTTGTTTGCAAATCGCTCGAAAAATTCGTCGGTGTCACAGAACTTCAAGAGATTTCATTTTTTTATTTGAAAATCTAGTTAGAACAGAAGCTGTTCCAATTGAACTATCATCTGCAAAATCTCCTGACAAAACACGAGAGATTTAAAACCACCCGAAAGAGATATCTGTGACACCGAGAATTGGTTTTAGGTTGGAGTTTGGTTGAAAGAGATTTCTGTGACACCGCTGATAGAGACAGAGACCTTCACTCAGAGCCGATCGTGCTCTGTTTTGATATCAAGTTTTGATGTGAAAAGTACGTTAAGACATAATATTCTTGGATTCAAGCCGAAAATACTGAAATCAAGCATGAATTTTTTTAGAGTGAAACTCTTGGTTTGAAATTAAGTCGGCTTCATATCAAGCATAGATCTTCTTGGTTGTAAGCATAATAGAGTATCCTGATATAGGATAGGTTTTGCGATTTGAAACCGGAATTTGGCCTCCAAATCGAGAAACTTTTGCGAAAATGAAAACTGGGCTGTAAATTTTGGTTGTTCCATGGCCACTGCTGGGACTTGTACTTATTTAGGGCCGATTTCACATCTCCTACATATCAATATCTGTCCCATAAACTTACAATCTAAAAGATGTAAAATCGGCCCTAAGTGTACTCATTTTTTTCGAATCAAAAATGTATTGGGGTTGACTTAAGAAATTATTCGACTTCAACGAAGAATATTATATACATATTTAAAGTATGCAAATTCATATTTTCAGTGTTAATCGGGATCGATTTAAGACTATTAAGAACAAAAAGAAGAATAGTAAAGATTTTACAATAGTTCGAATGTACTTAATATATCCTAATATAGTTTTAGATCAAGTATTGCGGGATTAAAAAGAAATCATACTTGTATTTCCAATGCAAAATGTTCCTTTTCGTCCAAATTTAAATAGGGTTTGTAAGCAACGTATGCTAAATTGTTGGACACGACTTTTTTTTAGTTCAGAAGGAAAAAGCACGGAAAATTTTGTAGGAAAAAAAGAATGATCCTACACAGAAAAAAAGGCGAGCTAAAATCAAGTCAAAACAAGAAAGAAAGTCGGTCAAGCCGGACTATAACATACTCTGTACCCTTACACTCGCATTTGCTCACGAGTCAAACGGCCAGTTAACACTATATCGACTCGGCTGTTAATGCTGATCAAGAATATATATACTTTATAGGGTCGGAAACGATTTCTTCTCCCTGTTACATACTTTTGCACAAACTTAATATACTCTATGTACCTTCGGTACAGAGTATAAAGATTGATTTCAAATTTCAAGTACGAGTCGTACTAGATTCACTTGAATCAAGCACGAAAGGATTGGAACAATCCTAAAAGGCTTGGATCAATTCGAAAACGCTTATTTCAAGTACGGATCTTACTTGAAAATCAAATGATCCTGACTCGAGATTGAAGTAAGTACGGAATTTCACTGTCAAAGTGAAAGAGCGAAAATAAACCCAGAGCAAGTTCGAAACTGACAGTGAAAAGCTCTCTCAGGCTAAATGGGTACACACACATATACATATTTTTCTGTCAGCACAGCAGTCATTGGTGGTGGTTGCCTTGGAATTCCCTACCAGTTATAGCACTTTCAGCATGGGAAGGTAGCTGCTGAATTGCAGTTGAGACTTCAATAGCGACCAGCTTCCATTGTATTGTTGATTGTGTCCTGTTTTTACAGTTGTATGCAAACAAATGACCTCGAGCCGGCTAGAACTTGCTGGATTGATAATCAAAAAAGGTCGTTAAAAAAGTCGCATGGAGTTCTTGTGAGTTGCTTTTTTGGGGTCAAAATGAGTTTAAACATCGAGCTAAAGTCAAGCTCATGTCATTTTTGATGCAATCATTTTTCGGATTGGACTTCAAGATCAAATCAAGTATGAATATCAAGCTCAAATCAATATTGGACCTTCTTGATTGAATCCGACTGAGGGATCAAATCGAGCTCGAATAACAATATAAAATCAATCTAGTGTGAGCTAAAGTCAGAATCAAGACAAGAATTCCGGGATTAAAAATTCCATACTTAAATCAATCTTTCTCGTAATTGGTTTGAGAAAATCCGGGATTGACCGACTTCTGACATTGTTTGGGATGGATTTTAGTCAGAATATCTCGTTTTTTATACTCATCGTTTGGGATTAATTTCAGCCCGGATATCTTGGATTTTTTTTTCTGTGTAGACACCATAAAGAATATCTATTCTTGATCAGCATCATCATCAAAATCCAAATTTTAATTTAATAATTTATAACTGGCAAATTTTCATTACGATTGAAAAATGTTAATATTAATCCTCTGTTTATAATTGAAGGGATATGTAATATTTCTTGACGTTTGTTATGAAAATATGCAAAAAATTCCAAGGTCAGAAAATGTTTGGCGGAAAGAAGGTTGCTTCAAAGCCGAACAATATATAAAAGTTCTTGGTTCACACACAAAAATCGAAATTTCACACTTGAATCAAGATGCTTTTGATGCTGAATTGTTTGGTCTTCCTGTTCTTTCAGTTTAGTGACTTACTATAATACTCACTAAACACAGAATGACATTGAATTTAACTTGATTTCAAGAAGAATTTTGTCAAAATTCAGAAAAAAAATGAATTTTTTTCAACATCTTCGATACTTAAATTATTCGTTCTACTTTTTTGTTAGTGTAGGAAACAAGGCTGCAAGCCTCTGAAATAATGGAAAAGGTTTGGTCCGAGGATTCGAACCAGTTGGAAGGTCAAAGGTTCGGTTCGAGGACCGGTTTCTTTTCTTTGAAGATTGGTTCATGGATTTTTAGATAGTTGAGAGAATTTTTAGTAAAAAATAAGAGCCTGGTCTTAAAAATTAAGAGTGGAGTGTGAATCATATTAAAATCAATGTGATGGGACGGGTTTAGTCTGTTAGCTTTATTTCGATGATGCTTAAATGAAAAGTGAACTATGTACATTCCACAGTGGAATGTGAATCATATTAAAATCAATGTGATGGGACGGAATTTGTTTGTTGTTAACTTGTTTTGAAGATGATTAAATGAAAAAAAAATTCAAGCAGATATCTTAAAAACTGAGTGACTAATCTGCATTACATAACTATAAACAAAATCATCATGCCCTCTGACTAGGGTATCAAAAAATATTCCACTTGGGTCCGAGTGCAATTGTTCAAATGTATTAAACAAGTAGGCAAAAGAGTTGTAATTTCTTGTTTTTTTTATTTTTTTTTGCATTTATATGGAAATCGTCAAAACGCACTAATTGCACTAACTTGCATAATTGAGCTTCAGTGAGGCTCCCTGGTACGAGTCTCACACCTTCCCTCCCCCTATTCGTGCATGAGTGAATCATTCCTAAGCAGAGCCACTTCAATGCTAAATTTATTTATAAATGGGCAAGTGCTAGATATGAATTTCCCTTCTTTTTCTTTTTGTTAATATGCAGAAACCAATTTGGTTGAAGATTACAACAAAAGATGAGACAACACTCCGCCTCTCTTTCTCTCTAAGCACCATAATAAAAAAAAAGTGACTTGAGGGGGGCAACTTGTTTTCTTGATTCTTTTATGCAGCTAAGTTGAGCTCGTTCTTTTTATTATTTCTTCTCTCTGTGGTTCTTTCGACATGACAAAAAAAAAAGAATGAAAAACAACAAAGTTCTGTAAGCAGCAGCTGATTTTTTCGTTTTATCAGGGGGAAAAATTAAGAGAGCCAGATGACGAGAGATTGGAGAAAGAGTGGATCAGCTGTGGCACACTGAGCGCAATAATTTATACTAAAAGGAATGAAATGCATATATGGTGCGAGTGACTAGCTCCTTATTAAATGCTAACAAATCTGACTCTCCCATTTGGTAGTGCGTTATCTTTATCTGTTCTTGGGGGCCTCGCTCTTGTGCTCAAACGCAAGCTACACTGTTCAAATATCCTTCAACAGTAAAAAAGGATATTAAGTTATAATTTTTGAACTTGAAACATAGATTAAAACCGTAACCGAAACTTTTAACCTTTAACCCTTAAACCTTAACCATAACCGAAACAATTGTTTTTCCCATAACCGTAACCCTACAACCTTTATTTACATAACCGGTGAACTCAGTACTGAAACAGAAACCAATATTTGGCTTAATTTTGGTTTTTACTCTACTAGAAGACATTTCGATACTCGAAAATGTATTTGATGTATATACAATGTGCATTTTACATTCATACATTGCGCCGCACTGTTGCTAAAAGGCACAAAGGAATGAGAGCGAACGAGAGAAAGAGACAGTGCAGCTAACCAAAATCCTTACCTTCCTCATCTTTCCTTATAAATATGTAATATTACACTGTCAATTTGTTTGGATGTTGGCAAGTTTAGCCATGCCAAAAATGCACGACTTTTGCTAAAATTTGGCTAGTTTTGATATTTTCCTGAAACCTAAGTGAAACTTACACAGTTTTAGCACCAGCAATAGTTGAAACAACAAGAATGCAAAGTGAACTGTGAGTCTTTGGTGATTTTTGTTCTATCTGGATTCAATTTAAAATTGAAACTTTTGGTTCACGAGTTAGAATTTAGAGAACCTAAGTCTGTTCGATAATGATGCTGACCTATGTGGAATATTTTTTGTTGCTCAGAACAACAATAATTTCCTTTTTTTCACAGTATTTTACATAAATAGAAGCCAAGCTGTTTCTAATTATATGAATACTGTGACGAAAGGAATTTTCTGTCGTTCTGAGTACTAGGCTTTATCTGCATACATACAACATTAATTCGATTGAATTATCAGGGCAAAACAGTCCAAATCCAAGTTTTTCGGAAATTCGCAGTGATGTACCCATCTTGCATTTGATGATTCCTCATCTTGGTGAGTCTTTTTCGAGCCCATTTGATGATGAAAAAGAGATTAGTTTCATAGGCGATTTATGGAAGACTCGAAAATGACTCATGCATTTGCTAAAAATGTGATTCATTAAAAAACGACTCGAAAAAGACTAGCAAATGACTCGATAACGAGTCGAAACTGATCATAAAAACGGGTTAAAAACGACTCTTCAAGAAGAGTCGCGGCTAGGGTAACATTTTCTCCCGACAAAAGTAGTTCAATTTATGAAATTTCATAAAATGCTTGCTGGGAAGGCATAAGACCCAGAAAAGTTTTGAGTTATATTTCAAAGTTGTGATCTGCGCCATATGTCATGTTAGCAACTGAAGTAAACAAGTAAATTGTTCAGTTTATTCAACAACTCATTGTTGTTCACTAACTAATGATCTACTATAGAAACTCGGCTTAACATGCTGATCAAGTATACATATTCGTTTTTGGGGTAGAATATGTCGTTTTACAACTGGATTATACAGAAATTAAGAGTCCCCCCTTAATTCTAGCTAATCCAAATAAGAACTTCTGCCTTCAAGGAATGAGAGTATACACATCACTATCGATGTAGCCGGCATCAGATTGTTATTGTGTAAGCCTACCCACTGCACACTGATAATAACAAGCACGACTGGAATATACCCTATAACTGCCTCAGACGGAGCACACCTGCAGTTCCTTTGCTCGGCCTTTCATTTCCAGTCTACTGCAGCGTTTGTCAATAAGAGCGAGGCCAAAAAGTGAGAGATGAGAGTTGTGGGAAAGTAAAGCGAGCCAAACTAACTCTGACCTTTCAGCTTTCCACTGATTGTAACCATACTTAAGGGCTGATATCCCAACCTATCATTTGGAAGAATCACCTTGATGAGTCTTTTTCGCTCCCATTTGATGTTTAAAAAGAGATTAGTTTCATGTGCGATTTAAGGAAGACTCAAAAATGAGTCGAAACTGATCAAAAAAACGGGGTATAAACGAACTTTATGAAGATTCACGGCTAGGGTAGCATTTTCTCCCGACAAAAGTATGATCAGAAAAGGAGCGCATTAATGACTATTTCAATCAGACTGAGGACTCAAAAAAGACTCGAGTGTGATAGCGTCCATCCATATTGCGATTTCGACATGATATAATTCATAAGTCAAATTGGAAAAGGGAAACTCAAATCTCGTTTATTTATGTAAACAGAGTGAAAGAACCTGTTTCGAAAATAAGTTGCTTTCAACTCAAAACAAGAAAGAAATATTCTCAAATTTGAGACCAAATGTGTTAAATGTTTACTGTTTCTAACATGGTTTTTGACAACGTTTGGGCTCATCTTGAGTTCAATAATCCTGAATTTGTTCGTCTGTGTACGTAGAAAGTGAGGCTACCTTACAGAATTTTAAGACCTGACTTGTTTGAAACCCCTTTTAGGGGCCCTAGGAATGATAACATTAGGGAATGTGGTCCGATCGACTTCTCCTCACCAAAAAGTTGGATGAATTTTTACAGAAAGTAGAGTCAAAAATCGATCAGATTCGAACCAAAATGTTTGGATCAATAAGTACAAGAACCAGTCCGAGAACGGGCACAACGGGTTTGAACCCCCGGACCGAACCTTGATCCAAATTCTATGGAAATTTTGCTGCCTTGCTTTCAATTAAGTCGGTGCATCACCTAGTGAAAAAGTTCCGTTACGAAGGTGTTAATATATAAGTAGTTGAATTAGGTAAATACAAATGTGAAAACCATGCTCGAACTTTTCCTTGGTCAACCATACGTTTATTACAGTCTGTCAAGTTTAGTCTTGAAACATCTTCTAGGGTCAATTTTTTGCCGCACGCGGTATACTGCCCATCCTATTCAGATATTTCCTCTGGTAAGGAGATCACCAGCTATTTCCTTAGGGAGAAACATGCTGGCCGTCTGGGTTCCTCTGTGGGTCATCCGCAGTTTGGGTTCTGCGTCTGATGGGATATTTCCCTCGACATTTGCGAATACAGCATGGAGCACTTCTTCGCTTGTGGACCATTCAGAGATATCCCTGAACCTTACAAGCATGTTGACGGAGATTGCTTTTACCGAAGCCCTATCTCCCATCGCTGTTTCCACCGCTTTAACAAGCTGCTTGGTGGCCTCATCGCCTGTCTTGCTCATTTGCATGAGGAGCTCTCCGTCTGCTGTGCGTCTTATGCCGCACACCCTCTCCCTATACGCTTATTTGATGTCACGTGCAAAAAATTCGAAAATGAAACAGTTCTAATCAAGGCTACACCGAAAAACTATTTTATAGTATAGTACAGAATCGCTTCAGTTGATAATTAAAAATGCTTTTTAGAAATCCAATCCTTATTGAGATTTGAAGAAGAAAGAAAACATAAGTATACTCGAAAAGGGGAAAGCAAATCAAATTTGGAAGATCATTTTAACAAGAAACGACCTGATGAGTCATTTTTAAGCTCTTTTGAAAATTGAAGAGATTAAATTCATGTCCGATTTAAAGAAGACTCTGAAATGACTCAAGGATATGCTCAAAACGTGATATATTGAAATATATCTAGAAAAAGACTCGCCAATGATTGGAAATATGACTAGAAATGGAATCAAAACTGATGAGAAAAACGGGCTATAAGCGACTCTTTAAGAAGATTCTCGGCTCCCGACAAAAGTATCAAATTTTTATCAAAAAAAAACTATTTTGTTAAAACTGATGAGAAAAACGGGCTATAAACGGCTCTTTAAGAAGATTCTCGGCTTAGGCACCATATTCTCCCGACAAAAGTATCATTTATGACTATTTTAATCAGACAGAGAACTCAACAGTGTTCAGAAATTTCATAAAATGCTGGCTGGGTATGTATGCAGGCACTTTTGAAAGACTTTTTAGAACACCTATGAATGATAACAATAAGGAATGTGGTCCAGTCCAAGATATACTTAACTAGGTAGCCGAACTCGCTCTCTCGCACTCTTTGCTTGCTTCTTAAATGTCAGTCTGTAAACAACAGTTGCGAGCGACGCATCTCCGCGGACGAATTTTTCGTGTTCTGCTTCTTAGTTTGCTCTCTCGCTCTCTTTAGTATTTTTATAAGAAGCTGTGAGAGAGTGAGTGCGGCTTCCTAGTTAAGTATACCTTGGTCCAGTCGACTTGAGCTTGGTAATCTGAACGCGTTCTCCTGATTTAACATATTTCTAAATTTTGACCGAATGTTGATGCGAAAATCGGTCAACTATATAATAATCTATGAACCCAGACTCGAACCAAAACCTTGGGTTCGATTAGTACAGGAACTGGTTCGATAACCGAACCTTAGACTTTACAACGGGTTCGAACCCCCAGACCGAACCTTCTGCAAAATTTTAGAGGTTTGCAGCCTAAACTTTTGTGAATGAAGTGGTTTCTTATCCTTTAGTTAAAACATTAGGTTATCATGTTAAACTTCAAAAAAGGCGAAAATCACTTTGTACATATCAGAAATTTGAACTCGGTACATTTACTGAATTAATGGGATTACAAATGGGGCCGCGTATGTCTGCAAGATTTGTCAAAGTGATATTTCACACTAATAACCGTAACCGAAATCCGAAACAGAATTAGCTTCATAACCGTAACCCATATTCAACAACCGTAATATAACCGTAACCGGAAAAAAGCGATCGGTCAAAACAGTAACCGTAATCCTAACTGTTATTCGTTTCGGTTTTAATCTTTGTTTTAAAAGTTTAAAATATTGTTTCAAAATATCAACAAATTTCTAAATTAAAAAAAAAAGTAACCAATTGGTGGCACATTCAATATCTGATAAGCAATTTACCACAATCCCATGCCATGCTCACCCCCATAATCCCGCAGTGCAATGCTATCGCTCAGAGAGAAACACACAAGATAGAGAGAGAGAGAGAGCGCGGCGCGACAGAGAGCTTCTCACCGAGCGTAGCCATGCGGCCACCACATACGGTTCACGATCACATTCAGATTCTCTTCAGTTTGAACTAGACGACCGAGCGGACGGGTGTGTTTTTATTTCAACTGCGTTCTATTTTTTTTTTTCCAAAAATTTATTTTTTTTCGTGAGTTTCATAAATGTACGAGTATTTTGGTGTATGACGTCTACCTTCTTAGCCACATTGAATATGTATATTAGTGCTCTGAGTGTGCGTTTGGGTGAATCAAAGCACCAAAGTTATTGTGTTTAATTGAAAATGAAATTCAAATTGTCCGCTGGGCATTGAAACAAAACGAAACGAGAAAAAGAAGAAAAGAAAACAAAAGCCGCTGCTGTCGCCTCGGCATCTAAAAGCAAAATCCATAAACGAATAACAACAACAGCAACAACAACAACGACAATGGAAAGAAGTGACCCCAAATTGAAAATCATCATGGGGCTGCTGTTGCTTCTTAGCTGGACTATAATGTCCAGTGCTTTGGCTGCGCCTTCACATTCCCAAAGGCGTTACAATCGATTGCCAGTGGCCGCTTATGTCGCCACCCAGTCGACCGGTGAATGGGAAAAAAGTCTCGCCTCAAGTCTGATTCTGTCTGAGACCTCGGATAGCATTTGTAAACATTGTCATTGCCAAAGGAATACGGCGATATGCGATTTTGTGCATAATCAAACGGTAAGTAATCAAATTTTGTCACTAGAACTATATATATCCCTAAACCCTTGGAAAACTGATTTTCCGATTTAAGTAGATGAATCTAAAAAGTTTCCTTAAGGAGACAAAATTTGCAAAAAGTAAACCCAAAATGTTTTCAACATAAAATCAAATTGTAGTCTAAAAGAAGCCCAAGAGAAGTTTTTAAAATGACCCCAACATGTGATATATATTCATCCGATTTTGACCAAAGTCCCTAAAATTGTGTGGAAACTGATAATATTCATAACTGGGAAGGTATAAAGACGCTACCATTGAAAACAAAAAAGTTTTCTCACTAAAACTAGTTCTTCGACCGATAATTCCTATGGCAGCTATATGCTATAGTCAACCGATTTGGTTCAAACTTGGCAGAATTGTGTGGTAGCATATAATATTGATCAGTAATAAGTTTGGTAGCGATAGCATTTGAAAACAAAAAAGTTTTTCCTACTAAAACTAGTTTTTCGACCGATAATTCCTATGGTAGCTATATGCTATAGTCAACCGATTGGGATCTAACTTAGCAGAATTGTGTGGTAGCAAATAATATTGATCTGTAACAAGTCTGGTAGCGATAGCATTAAAAACAAAAAAGTTTTTCTCACTAAAACTAGTTTTTCGACCGATAATTCCTATGGCAGCTATATGCTAAAGTCATCGGATCCGCCCGGCTACGACAAATGTGCAGCGTATTTGTACCAAAAGACTTCGTGCAAAGTTTGGTTACGCAATTTTGGCGAGTTTGATCAGAATATCGGTTGAATACACGGCAGGCTGCATAAACTTCGGTCGAGCCAAAGTAAGCTTTCCGCTGTGTTTTTTTTTGAGTTTTCGTTTCGGTTCGGTTTGCGGGTAGGTTTATCATCTAGAATTAGCAGGTTGGATACGGTTTGGTTTGGTTCGGTTTAGAACCGGTTTGCATCCCGAGTCTTAGGTTGGTAATATGGAATTGACTGTTTCTGGACGAGTTCCAAACCAGAGTAAACCGATTCTAAAGTGGTCTAGAGGCATATTTTAGAAATTATTAAAAATATAAACTTAAAAATTGATGTTTGGGGTTTGTTAAATGGAGTGCAATATCTATCGGGATGAAAATAAGTTCTGAACTATAGTGAAACGGATCAAATATGAGAAATTATTTGAGATTTGAACATAAATTAGGTCTATAGGTTAATAATATAGAGTTAGAACTTTGAATGGTTCAGTACCCGTTCCGAATCAGAATAAAACGGTTCTAAAGTGATTCAGAACCATATCTTAGATATTAATAAAGCAATTAATTTAAAAATTTATGTTTGCGTTTGGTTCCGAACTAGAATGAAATAGAAATATAGAGTTTTATCTTTGAATGGTTCGGTAACCGTTCCGAATCAGGATAAAACGGTTCTAAAGTGATTCAGAACCATATCTCAGAGATGTTTGCGTTTGGTTCCGAACTAAACTAAATATAGAGTTTGATCTTTGACTGGTTTAGTACCGGTTTCGAATCGGAATGAACTGGTGGGTGATTTAAAATCAGCATATACCACTGAGCCGAATCAGTTTGCATTCCTGGTTAATATCGACCTAAACCTTACTAACTTTGATTCCCCCGATAATGTCTCTTTCATCTGGATTCTAGAGACCAAGTACCGGGTATTCTACCCCCTTTTTAGAGTACACCTCTGACAATGCGCACACACAAACACCTGATTCATTAGCATAACCTGTTGAACTGGTTGAATGAGCAGAGCCGTATTTTTGTTTTGTTTTTTTTTTTGGTTTGTTCTTTTATTTTGCACGCAATGCGCCGCCACCGCCGAAGCAAATGTAGCTGTTAATTGTTGCTGCTGTTTTTGTTTACATTTTAAACAGACAGAGACAGCACCAATACACATTCACACACTCACACACACACACACACACAGATAAGATACTAAGGTGCAGTCGTACATACAAGATGAATTCATATATATTATTTCGAAACCGTTTTGAATAAGTCTTATCTAAGTCCACTCATAAAGCAAATAACTAATATCAATCAACCCAGTTTTGTCTGAATCATAAGACGCTTATCTCGTGCTGTTTACAAATTCTTCACAATCAATTGCCAAAAGCTTCTAGCCGCCACGATAAAGAACATCGAAATCATTCGCCCTCTGTGCATAAAGAGCCAAAAGTATCTACAAGTTAAAATTTTGTATATATGCCTTGGGATGTAAGTATGTGTGTATCTATGGTATGTGTGTATACACACTGAGAACGCAGTTATTAATCCTATCCGAATTATACTACAATTATGACTGTTTATACCCATTTAGTTCAATTTGAATCATAAATGCAAACTGCTTGGGAATGAGGAATAGTTTGGTTTAGTGGTTTAACAATGTGTTGGTTTGGTTTAAAAGAATTGGATTTATATTTTAATTTAAAATATTGAATTTCTAAACGCCTTGCTATAAATGATGTTGCCTGAATTCAGATGCAAGAACCTCCCTTTATATGAAGCCACTGAACCGATTTTCAAGAAAACGTTCACCCTAAGTTCTTGTCAATCAGGAAAGAGTTATTCGGCATGTCCAAAGTCACCGAAGCTAAGTTTAAAACCGTTTCAAAAGTGGATTAGAGCCATATATTAGAAATTATTTAAGCAAAGAGCTTGAAATTGGGATGAGGTTCCCAGGTGGAACCGGTTCAAAGTTGGTTTAGATTTAAGCTGGAAAAAATATTTAACTCCATTTTGCCCATACAAACACCAAATTTAAAGTTCATAGCTTAAATTATTTCCGAGAAATGCCTCTGATTCACATTGAACCGGTTCAAAAGTGGTTCAGAGCTATATCAAACAAACTTTTAGCCAAGAACTTAAAATTTGAACTATAAATTGGTAGTATTAGTCATTACACTGGTTCGAAACCGTTTTCGAACCACATTGAACCGATTCAAAGTTAACTCCCAACCACATTGAACCGGTTCGAAGTTGGTTTATAGTCATTTCTTGTTGGAAATTATTTAAGCTGCCTTTACACTTGTCATACATCTCTAAAGAGACTCTCCGACGATAGTGTAATAGCAAAGCAAATAACTCTAAATATTTGGAAAATGTTGGCTTTGTTGATGTAATTTGACAGGTTCAATTTGATAAGAGATTCTCTTGAGAGAAGTATGACAACCTACGATTTAGAGATATATGACAAGTGTAAAGACTGCTTTACGCTGGCAAAATATTAAATAAATATACTTAAATATTTTTCCGTATCAAATCCGGTTCGGAACCAAAGCGAAACGGTTCAAAAGTGGTTCAGAGTTATATCTATGAATCTTAAAGTTAAGAACTGTAGATTGGTAATATTAGACATTACACTAGCTCGAAACACTTTTTCGAACCACATTGAACCGATTCAAAGTTGGTTCCGAAGCCACAGTGAACCGGTTCAAAGTTGGTTCAGAGCCATTTCTTGGAAATTATTAAAGCTGTAAACTTAAAATTTAATGTTAAAGCCGGATATCCAGCACCGCGGAAACTAAAAATTCCTGGCAAACTTCATATAAAAACAAGAAAGAAAGTCGGTCAAGCCCGACTATACCCGACTATGCACCCTTCATGTCGCAGCTCGCATTTGGTCACGAGTCAAACGGCCAGTTAACACACAACGCACAACGCAGTGCGCTCTCTAAGTCTCTCTCTCTCTCTCTCTTTCTCTCACTAAGATTGCTTCTGCTGAACGCAATGCCTAGGTTATGGGTGGGGTGTGTTAACTGACTGTTTTTTGCTCATAACTTGAGTATCGTTCATCCGATCTTTATCATTCCTTCAGCAAATCTATAAATAATTTTGAGTACTAGATATCTCTAGAAAGTACGAACCTTCTATCATCAAAACTGTAGGAGATATGACGTTTTTTCCAAATTGCGGGGGCGGGAGGGGGCGTGGCAAAAATTGAAAATAAACTTGATCTGCCTGCAAGTATAAGACATATATACCCCATACATGTCAAACCTCTATCTCTTACCATCTCTGAGATCTCTTCGTTCATACGGACGGACAGACAGACAGACAGACAGACAGACAGACAGACAGACAGACAGACGGACGGACATGGCTATATCGACTCGGCTGTTGATGCTGATCAAGAATATCTATACTTTATAGGGTCGGAAACGATTCCTTCTCCCTATTACATACTTTTGCACAAACTTAATATACTCTATGTACCTTCGGTACAGAGTATAAAAACTGTGCCAGGAATTTTTAGTTTACCTTTTCGTTGCTTGAGTATCCAGCAACATGAACGAAACACACAGTTTCTTATCGATAGTTGGCCTATCGATAGAACAGCTGATACACAGCTCAGGAATATATTGGTTACAATTATTTTGGACGTGATAAGCAAAAATTTGGGGGGAATGCTTTTATGTTTTTGTTATGAGCTGTCATCTTGCTAGGGAACCAGCAGTGTGCAAAGATGATGCCAAGGGGACACTTATGCCAAATTGCTGAGGCGGCCCGAGAGATGCCCTCAATGGACACAAAGGTCGATAAGATGTCGTAGGCTGAGACGACTTCTGAGCCTGTTTGTCACCAGATCAGAGGCAAGTCTATGGGAGTGGGCCACCAGTCGGTCATGATACATAATAATAACCAAACAAACAAACAAACCTGCTGGTGTGCATATTAATTTGGGGCGCATAATGGCAAAGCGTCCAAATCGCCTCTCATACCAGGGACCTCCTCACATAGAAGATTCTAGGTTCTTGAGGGTAGTGGACCACGCTGTACCCCATAAAGGGATCCCCAAGATCCACCACTACGAAGCTTGAGAAGACAATTGAGCTTCAATGTCATAGCTGCAACCGTAGCTACTGCCCGAGACACATAGACTGGTCAAGCGGCGGTCCAGAGACAAGCCAAGGTATTTAACCGTGGTATCCGCATATGGGAATCTTTATCCTGGGAGTCGCACTCGAGCAACTTTTGCGGGTCTCATAGCGATCGTGTTGACTCTTTGAACGATTAACGGGTATGTTCCAGCGGTTCGCACATCGACCTAAGCCAAGGTACTGATCTGCCCACTGAGTTGACAAAATCCTTAATATTAATGTGAATGGATTTAAAGTATGTATGTATTTAATTGGCGACCAACCGAGAAGTCATACTACTTTGGAGATTATAGCATTTTAAAGTTGTGCAGATAACAACATACTGCATTAATGATTGTCATGCTCAGCCATCGGCCTATCATCCTCTAGTATAGCATAAAGTAGCACCTAATCCGCGATGCATGCTTCCCCAGGAAAATATAATTTTTAATCTCTTTACATTTATTGAAATTCAAATAATTAATAGTGCTTAACAGCTGATTAATCAGAGTGACCTTGTACCTTTTAGGTGCATGGTTACCCTGCTTACGTTATGTTCCACACACACAAGAAATAAATTGCAAATTCCTGGCAGGAATTTTCCGCAGTGCTGGATACATGCCTTAAGGCTGGCAACATGTAGTTAAGCATTTTTCCGGATCAAAAACGTTTACGAACCAAAGTGAAATGGTTCAAAAGTGGTTCGAAGCCATATCTCAGAAACTATTTAAGCAAATAACTTAAAATTTGATCTCTGGGTTAGTTTAATGGAGTTAGACAGTTTATAAGTCTGATTCCGGCGTGGAGTGAACCGGTTCAAAAGTGGTTCGGAGTCATTTATCGTAAATTGGTTGAGCAATGATCTGGAAATTTTGTCTGTAGGTAGGGTTTAAAGGGGTTAAGATAGTTTTTCAGCCAGGTTCCAAGCCAAAGTGAACCAGTTTAAAAGGGATTTAAGCAATGAACTTGAAACTTGAAGATTGAGAGGATATAATATCTTTCCGAACCAGAGTGAACCGGTACCAAAATGTTCCAGAAATATATCTCATAGATTATTTCAATTTGTTATTTATAATTTATTTGGGGACCTTTCTAATATTTAATTAGTGAGTTTAGCTGGCTCTAGGTCCGAAAAAGTTGCGTTTGTTCACAAATGTAAACAACTTATGCATTTTTTTTTTTTGCTATGAACTTGAAAGTTCGTGTGCAGAATGTAGACAGTTTATGATAAAGGTTCCAAGCTTAAGTGAACCAGTTTAAAAGTGGTTTAAGGCTTAATCTTGGAAATTATTTAAGCAATAAACGTGATATTTTAGCTGTAATTGGGTAATATGGAATTCAACAGTTTACAAAACTGTTTCCGAACTAAAGTGAACCAGTTCAAAAGTGGTTCAGAGACATATCTGGGAAACTTTTTCATCAATGAACTAGATATTTGATGTTTGAGAGGGTAATATGGATCAAATCTGGTTCGGAACCAAAGTGAAACGGTTCAAAAGTGGTTCAGAATTAAATCTCAGAAACTATTTAAGCTAATAACTTAAAATCTGATCTGTAGGTTGGTAATAAGGGGAGTTGGACAGCTTACAATACTGGTTCCCAAGTACAGTGAACTGGTTCGAAAGTGATTTAGAGCCATATTTTGTAAATTATTTCAACAATGAACTTGAAATTTGGACCAATGTCAGCTTCCAAGTTCAATGGTTTTTTCTTTCACATGCGTCATCTATAATATAAGGTTGTCAAAAAAGTCTTGCGGTATTTTTATTGAATTTTCAATCGTTCATAAAATTGGTTATAATAATGCGATTTAAGTCAAATATGCGCCGTTTTGTTCGATGACGAGTTCCCAACGAGATGCCAATTTCATAATGCCCCTCTTATAGAAGCTCGCTTCCCTATTGGCAAAAAACTCGGAGAGCCAATTTTCACAGGACTCTCTTGTGGCCAACTTCCGACTACCAAGCTCGTTCGCCATGGACAGAAATAGGTGGTAATCACTTGGTGCGAGATCCGGACTATACGGTGGATGCAAAAGAACCTCCCATCCGAGCTCCCGGAGCTTCTGGCGCGTCACCAAAGATGTGTGTGGCCTGGCGTTGTCCTGATGGAAGACAATTCGGCCTCTGTTGATCAAAGATGGCCTCTTCTGCATGAGTGCTGCATTCAAGCGGTCCAGTTGTTGGCAGTACAGGTCCGAATTGAGCGTTTGGCCATAGGGGAGCAGCTCATAGTGGATGATTCCCTGCCAATCCCACCAAACACACAGAAGAACCTTCCTGGCCGTCAATCCAGACTTGGCCACC
Source organism: Lordiphosa magnipectinata (assembly GCA_037044535.1). NCBI lineage: Eukaryota > Metazoa > Arthropoda > Insecta > Diptera > Drosophilidae > Lordiphosa > Lordiphosa magnipectinata. The sequence goes on from JBAMBO010004615.1 coordinate 26,746, forward strand.
GTCTGGGCAGCTTCACCGCTTTTCGACCACGACCGTTTGCGCTTCACGTTGTCGTAAGTGACCCACTTTTCATCGCCAGTCACCATCCGCTTCAAAGACGGGTCGATTTTGTTGCGATTCAGAAGCGATTCGCATGCATCCATACGGGCAAAAATGTTTCTTTGCGTCAAGTCGTGTGGCACCCATACATCGAGCTTCTTTTTGAATCCAAGCTTCTTCAAATGGTTTATAACGGTTTGATGACTCATGCCCAGCTCTTGGCCGATGCTACGGCTGCTACTATGCCGGTCTCTTTCGATCAATTCAGCGATTTTATCGCAATTTTCGACGACAGGCCTTCCGGACCGTGGCGCATCTTCGATCACCTCTGCATCAGAACGAAAACGTTGAAACCATCGTTGTGCGGTGGAAATAGAAACTGTATCGGGTCCATAAACTGCACAAATTTTATTGGCAGCATGAGATGCATTTTTGCCTTTATCGTAGTAGTACTGTAAAATATGCCGTATTTTCTCTTTATTTTGCTCCATGTTTGCGACGCTATAACTCACGAACGACTAAAAACAAACAACAATAAATTAAACACGTGTTAGCGCGTGAAAAGAGCTTTCCAAAAAGCTCTAGCGTGAACCGATGCGACGAATACAACTAGAACTACGCGCTTGCAAAGACAAGCTTGCGGAAATACCGCAAGACTTTTTTGACAGCCTTATATGTATAAATCTTTGCTATTTGGTAAGTTCTAAGCTAATGTGAACCAGTTTAAAAGTGGTTCTTGGAAATTATTTGAGCAAGTAGAGCGAACTGGTTCCAAATTTCGATAAGTTTTTAATCAATGAACTTGAAATTTGATGTTTGGTTGGGTAATATGGAGTTGGATACTTTTGCGTATCAAAACCGGTTCCGAATCAAAGTGAATCAGTTTTAAATTGGTTCATAGCCATATCTGTAAAATGTAAATCGGATTAATGAAGTGTAATCGACGGGTTTTTCGTGTTTTCGGGCTTTTAGTTATACACTATTTACAGGGGTTTCCATTTACATACGGTTTACTATTTACATTGTCAATACTGGTTTGTTCTGTCTGTGAGGTTCGTTTTATATACGACGCTGTATAATGGGCAGACGCTTGTACCTCTCGGCATCTATTCTCTTTATATACAGTGTGACTCATAGTCTCTAAAAATACCTTAATGCTAAAATATCGATATATGTATCTGTACATATTGGCGGCAATTTTTAAACAATTCAAACTTGATTATAAACTAGCTCACGGTGGCATAGAAAAATGTCATATTTTGTGAAAGCAACTTATCAACTAAAAGGACCCAAACGACAGCAACTGTAAGGGTATACAAAAATTTTCACCAATACAGGGTATTATAACATTCGGACTTGACCGACATTTCTGCTTGTTTTTTTTTCTGTTTACGCTGTACATATATCCACTTATATGTATGGCAAGTTTTGTTGGGTTTAACAAATTAACAACCATTTCTCATTTATGTGTCGATTTGCTTTGTCTATGCCATATGTGCATATTGCGTATATACACTCGAATATATCCAAGCATATGTAGATATGTGTCTGTGTGTGTATTTGTGTGTGTGTCTATCAACTACCTCAAACTACAAATTAATTTGTTTCTAAAGCAACAAGCAAACAATTACCATTCATATACAACAGCAACAAGTTTGAAATGCCATATTATAAATTGCAATTACAGTAAACATTCGATACAAGTTTTGGAATTTACTTTAAAAAAAGATCAAATTTTAAGTATGAAGGGCATAGAAAATAATATACCATCTAAATTAGTCACTGCCGAAAGTTCATGAAATTCAAAACTTCTTCCTTCCCTTCTTCCTCCTCCTCATGTTTTAATCTCAAACGGATGTGGGCGTGGCATTGTGGGCCAAGCGGGCGATGAAAGTTCTCCATTCCCGACGTCTCTGTCTCTTGTAGATACAGAAATATATTATGTGCTTTCCGTGGGCGTAATATTATCGCTAAATTGACTTCTAGTCGTCGCTTGGCTATGTGCAAAGTTGACGAAAATTGTGACTGAGAGATTCTCCAACTGCACACTCTGTCCCCGTCTTCATTCCATTTATAGAAGACAAAGTATATATATGGGAGAATGGGGAAGGGACAGAGACAGTGGCAGGGGGAGATTGTGTGATTGTTTTTAGAAATGTCTACTTAAATGCCATTCAAATGGCTACTTAAACTACTTTTAAACAAAATGGTAATGGGTAGGTAGTAAAAATCCATCAAGTGGCTAATTGAATGACTTTAGTTTGAAAATAAACGACACAAACGCCCCGGGAGGTGCAACATGGCCATAGAGACAGAGTAGGGACAAACCCACCACAGATGTTCATAGACTTGCTGCCATGCTTGCATATGGCAATATTATGGATATCCATTTGATGGATTCATATTTAACTGCTAGTTGGCAACAAATGTCCAAATATTTATAACTAAACTTCAAGCAGATCATTTGCATATATGCACAGCTTGATGTAAACATCCGACATAAACATTTTCACTTGGTTTGATATGACGACTGAGATTATTTTATTGGCAATTTATGGAGAAATTTTGGTAAACATTTATTTGCTGATTCAAATTCAATAAATAATTGAATGAAAAAGCCGAATTTGAGTAGCTCTTTTATAGCGCTGATACCAGTAAACGCTGAAATGGCATCGAACACAATTAAAGTTTCTAAATTTACGCTTTGCAAATATAATCTACAATTAATGACAAATTGCTATAATTGTTGTGGCGATAAGAATGATTAAATTTGATAAGGCAAGGTCGTTTTACAGGCTTCCCTAGATTGAGGTGCGCGTTGCAGAGTGAGTCATTGAAAGTGGAATGATGAAAGAATAGTCGTTTGACAAAATTTTCTAAAGAGAACCTAAATATTTAGTTATTTGCTATCGTTATTATGCCTACACAGAAAAACGAGAAGGCCAAGCTAATTTCGTCTGTGCCGAAGTTTTTAAGCCCTTACAAATGCTGTTTTTGAAATGTCAAAAAAATCAAAAAAAATTTTCTATCTAAAACCCATTTTCCGACAGATAAACATCTGATTTCGACCAAATTTCGCGGAAACTTTTTGAAAACATATCAAATTAACAATCGCCGATTTTAAGAAAGATAAAATTTAAAACAGAAAAGTTTTTCTCACTATGACCTGTTTTCCGACCGATCGGTTCTATGGCAACCATAAGATATAGTCATCCGATTTTGACAAAAATTTGCAAATCTGTTTGAAAGCATGTAATATTAATAATGGCCGAGTTTAAGGCCGCTAACATTGAAAACAAAAAGTTTTTCTTACTAAGACCCATTTTCCGACCGATCGGTCCTATGGCAGCTATAAAATATAGTCATCCGATTTTGACAAAAATTTGCAAATCTGTTTGAAAGCATGTAATATTAATAATGGCCGATTTTAAGGCCGCTAACATTGAAAACAAAACAGTTTTTCTTACTAAGACCCATTTCCCGACCGATCGGTCCTATGGCAGCTATAAGATATAGTCATCCGATTTTGACCAAAATTTGCGAATCTGTTTGAAAGCATGTAATATTAATAATGGCCGAGTTTAAAGCCGCTAACATTGAAAACAAAACAGTTTTTCTTACTAAGACCCATTTCCCGACCGATCGGTCCTATGGCAGCTATAAGATATAGTCATCCGATTTTGACCAAAATTTGCGAATCTGTTTGAAAGCATATAATATTAATAATGGACGAGTTTAAGGCCGCTAACATTGAAAACAAAACAGTTTTTCTTACTAAGACCCATTTCCCGACCGATCGGTCCTATGGCAGCTATAAAATATAGTCATCCGATTTTGACCAAAATTTGCGAATCTGTTTGAAAGCATATAATATTAATAATGGACAAGTTTAAGGCCGCTAAAATTGAAAACAAAACAGTTTTTCTTACTAATACCCATTTTCCGACCGATGGTTCCTATGGCAGCTATAAGATATAGTCATCCGATCTTGACCAAAATTTGCAAATCTGTTTGAAAGCATATAATATTAATAATGGACGAGTTTAAGGCCGCTAACATTAAAAACAAAACAGTTTTTCTTACTAAGACCCATTTTCCGACCGATGGTTCCTATGACAGCTATAAGATATAGTCATCCGATCTTGACCAAAATTTGCGAATCTGTTTGAAAGCATATAATATTAATAATGGACAAGTTTAAGGCCGCTAAAATTGAAAACAAAAAAGTTTTTCTTACTAATACCCATTTTCCGACCGATGGTTCCTATGACAGCTATAAGATATAGTCATCCGATCTTGACCAAAATTTGCGAATCTGTTTGAAAGCATGTAATATTAATAATGGACAAGTTTAAGGCCGCTAAAATTGAAAACAAAACAGTTTTTCTTACTAAGACCTATTTTCCGACCGATCGGTTCTATGGCAGCTATAAGATATAGTCACCCGATGTCGATCAACTTTTTCAAATTAGTTTCAAAGCGTTTCATATTAAGAATCACCGACCTTAAGAACGATTTACTTATAAACAAAAAAGTTTTTTTTCACTAAGACCCATTTTCCGACCGATCGGTCCTATGGCAGCTATAAAATATAGTCATCCGATTTTGACAAAAATTTGCAAATCTGTTTGAAAGCATATAATATTAATAATGGACGAGTTTAAGGCCGCTAACATTAAAAACAAAACAGTTTTTCTTACTAAGACCCATTTTCCGACCGATGGTTCCTATTGCAGCTATAAGATATAGTCATCCGATCTTGACCAAAATTTGCAAATCTGTTTGAAAGCATATAATATTAATAATGGACGAGTTTAAGGCCGCTAACATTGAAAACAAAAAAGTTTTTCTTACTAAGACCCATTTTCCGACCGATGGTTCCTATGACAGCTATAAGATATAGTCATCCGATTTTGACCAAAATTTGCGAATCTGTTTGAAAGCATATAATATTAATAATGGACGAGTTTAAGGCCGCTAACATTGAAAACAAAACAGTTATTCTTACTAAGACCCATTTCCCGACCGATCGGTCCTATGGCAGCTATAAGATATAGTCATCCGATTTTGACCAAAATTTGCGAATCTGTTTGAAAGCATATAATATTAATAATGGACGAGTTTAAGGCCGCTAACATTGAAAACAAAAAGTTTTTCTCACTAAGACCCATTTTTGACCGATGGTTCCTATGGCAGCTATAAGATATAGTCATCCGATCCGGCCGGTTTCGATAAATGTGCAGCGTATTTGTACCTAAAGACTTCGTGCAAACTTTGGTTACGATAGCTTAAAAACTGACGGAGGAGATAGCATAGAAACAGACGTACGGCCAGACGGACATGGTTATATCAACTCAGCTCGTCATGCTGATAAAGAATATATATATATATTATGTGGTCGGAGATGCTTCCTTCTATGCGTTACAAACATCCGGATAATTTGAATATACCCTCTATAAGGGTATAAAAAGCGAGGAGCGAAGGACCTGGATATTAAGGTTGGTGTTAAAGTGCTCTTTAAAAATGTATTTCCACATTATGATTCAACGGAATATGAGGTTAACGCTATGGATGGAAACAAAGTTGAAGTAGTTGGGGGATGAAATATCTTATAAATTAATGAATAGCACTTACAAAATTACTAATTATATACCGAACTTGATCAGGTACAGAGTATATTACAATCGGACTTGACTGACTTTCTGACTTGTTTATATCTGTGAAGAGGGTCGTTGTTAGTTGTGCTCTTAAAGCCAAGTGGCATCTTAATAAACAGTTTCAAAAGTATGACAGCTTCTTAACGACTCTCTAGACTCTCTTATTTCAACTATTCGCCAAAGAGTCAATGAACGTTTATCAATTTTTTAAAGTAAACAATTTGAAAAGAAAGTTTCTTTCTTATCGTCGTCTTGCGATAACATTTCTTTGTTATTAAAGGAAAAGAGTAAAAATAAGACATGCACATATGTATGTCCGCTGGACATGGTCTTGCTGTTTGACCAGGTCAATTTTATTTTTTTTTTTGGTGTGGAAAATCTGGCCACATGCTTGCGCTTGTTCCATGTGTTTTAAATGCCATGTGCTGCGTTATTTTGATTTTTTTGATTTTTCTCAAAATGCATATCATAATTTATTTTTAATTGGTTTTGTATTTGTTGTTATTTATGTGCTGTTTGTTGCTTTTGGCACTCTCCAGCCAGGCGACGGCTGCTATTTCCGCTCGAACCAACAGAACCAAAAAAAAAAAATTCTCAAGCTAAAAATAATTCATGGAAATTTGTTGGCGACAAAAAGTTGTTTTGGGAAAATGGAAACGGTGAAAAAACCAACTATATATATATACACATATATAGCCCGGGAGACTTGGAACTTCATAAACTTTGTGCGAGAAGGAAGAGATGAGAGAAAATCAGACAAACAAGCGAATTAAAACTCACACGTAATTGAGACTTCCTCCTTAAGCACAAGCAAAAGAAAAGCTAAGAAAGAAACAAGAAACTGGAGCAATTGAAAGAAATTGCGCCCAATACGAGACAGCGACGTGTAAACTGATGGATGTGCAGACAAGTGGGGAGGGAGGTGGGGCGCAGTGCAGCGCAGACAGACGAGGAGGATGCTGCTGTGCTGCGGCGACAAATAATAATAATAAACAGAAATGCAAGGAAAATCTCGCCAATAGAAGCCAACAAGGCCTGGGCCAGGGGCATTGGCAGAGAGTTGTCACAGCTGCAGTCAGACATTGAACCCAAAAACGAGGCCACACCGCAATGTCTCGTCTCGAACGGGCAGGTGCTGCTGCCCCCGCTCCACCCCCCTTTTTTGGTTTACCAAATATGGCCGCGACTTGTTTGATTCATGCCAATTATGCGGAAATTGTACAGACACGCACCCGCACCAGACCATCCAGACCACAGTCAGCTCGTTTATATGTGTATAGAGTACACACACAATGCATAGGCCATGTGGAAGTCACCCAAAAAAAATTGTGAAATATGGAAAGTAACAGCAAATGCAAGTGGCTTTTTAGGTTGGATCGATTTGAGCTTTCTTTTGAGGTGCATACTAAGTCACTAACCTCTCTGTGCTGTTAATAGGACCGGGAGTTTCATGAAATAGCTGTACAGACAACTTGTTTACTTCTTCAATTTTAAGCTCTAAACCACCCAAAGGTGCAGAAACTAGCACAAAGTTATGAATAATACTTCGTACCAGCAATGCTGAGAACCATTTGTTTGCCAAACTCAATTGGGGAAAATTGAAGAAACCCGTTTAAGGTTTTTATACTCTGTACCGAAGGTACATAGAGTATATTAAGTTTGTGCAAAAGTATGTAACAGGGAGAAGGAATCGTTTACGACCCTTTAAAGTAAATATATTCTTGATCAACATCAACAGCCGATTCGATATAGCCATGTCCGTCTGTCCGTCTGTCTGTCCGTCCGTCCGTATGAACGAAGAGATCTCAGAGATGGTAAGAGATAGAGGTTTGACATGTATGGGACATATATTTCTTATACTTGCAGGCAGATCAAGTTTATTTTCAATTTTTGCCACGCCCCCTCCCGCCCCCGCAATTTGGAAAAAACGTCATATCAGTCTTGAAGTCATACAGTTTTGAAGATAGATCGTTCGTACCTTCAAGAGATACCTTGAAAACAAAATTATTTATCGATTTGCTGAAGGAATGAAAAAGATCGGATGAACGATACTCAAGTTATGAGCAAAAAACGGCCAGTAAACACCTCCCACCCATCACCACAGCATTCTATTGAACGGCAATCTTAGTGAGAGAGAGAGAGAGAGAGAGAGTGAAACTTAGAGATGAGCGCGTATAACTCGTGACCAAATGCGAGCTGCGACATTAAGGGTACAGAGTATGTTACAGTCGGGCTTGACCGAATTTCTGTCTTGTTGTTTTCAGCATTTTCAATATCGAATCGATGGGTTAATTGGCCATGGTCCAACTCACAGCATAAGTGGTCAGAGTGCACACTAGCCGTGGCATGAATGTTTTAGTTGAGGAATGACATTAAGGAGTTCTTAACGTCTATAATAGAGCCCCATCTATAGAAAATAGGTGATAGTAGTCGTTGTAAGCAAGGCATAGTTCGTCAGGCGGGGCGGAAGGTAGATTGGTGTGTAGTGTCGAGATGGTCTAAGTGGCACTGACAAATTAATTAGAGATAAAAGAGCAATGGAGTCAATATCTCGCCAGCCAAAAGCTTGTGGATGAAAATAACAGAATGACAGATTCTTCTGGATTTAAGTGACGGGTGGTGAATTAGGCGCAATCTCTGTTCATAGGGGGGTAGATGGATGGTAGTGTCCCAGTTTAGGCCACGAAGTACAAAAAGCAGAAACTGTTTCTGAACTGATTCAATTTGATCCTGGTAAGTCAGGTATTCCAGATTTGGTCGGATCAGTGATGAGTAAAGGAGTTTGGTGGTGTAGGGATCATTTAATTCTTTTGACCATCTCTTGTCACGTCTCTCATCACGGAAATATGACTGTTAAAACTCAGATTGGGTTCGAAAAATATACCCAAATCATTGACCTTGTATATGCGAACTAGTGGTTCATCATTAATGGTGTATTTGTAGAGATACGGCTTAGTTCTGTGAAAAGTCATAATATTGCACTTTGCAATATTAAGGGGAAGACGATTCAGGTAGGCAGCAAGCACTCAGAACATTTAAGTCACTTTGTAGTAGAAGTGGAGAAACTGGATCGTCAAATGAAGCGCAAAGCTTGAGATCATCAGCACACATAAGGGCAGTTGAATAGGAAAAAACTTGCGGGATGTCGTTAATGAATAGGTTGAATAACAATGGACCAAGATGACTGCCCTGTGGAACTCCAGAAATGACGTGAACGAATTCAGATACAGCAGACTTAAACCGATTGGAAAGGTACGATCTGACCCAGCGGAGAAAGTTGTATGGAAGACCTACTAAACATAATTTATGTAGAAGTAAATTATGATTCACTGAATCAAAGGCTTTGCTAAAATCCGTGTAGACGACATCAATTTGTTTACGATGAAGAAATCCCTGATTTACTACTGAAGAAAATTCGGCGTATAAAACCGTGCTGTGGGATGGACTCAGGATGGGTTGGCAAAAATGTTGTAATTGGCAAGTAATTATATGCTCCAATAGTTTAGAAATTGCACAAAGCTTACAGATTCCTCAGTAATTGGCTATTTCGAACCTGGACCCTTTTTTATGAATTGAAATAATAAACCGATTCCTTCCATAATAGGGGGAAATCACCAAGCTCAAGAGATAGATTAAACAGCTTTAGAAGAGGATCGCAAAGGAAATCAGCGCAATATTCAGGGACGCAGCTAAGGACATTGTCTGGACCAGGTGAAAATTATAGAATACAACTATGATCCATTATAGGAGGGTGAATGCAGTTAGAGCGACTAATATGGTGAGGGTAAATTTGAGAAACATCGTAGTTCGTATCCGGACGAGCACAGCAAAGCTGGAAAAAAGAGGCAAATAGGTTGGCTATGTCCCAATCATTCTCAGCATTGGCATTATTGAAATGAAGTGAAGGGGGGTATAGTTAGGAGTTACGTTTAGAGCGGACAAAATCATAGAACCTTTTGGGGTCATTATGAATAGGGATGTTGGAATATTGACACACACACACCACAATGAAGGCTGGTTGACTATATAGCCATTTCATGAATCAACACGATTCGATCATCAGCAGTCTTTGCCTGTCTTTTGCAGGTTAGCAGAGGCTACCTCTTGCCAGCATTGCTATAATCGCTTGGGAATTCCAAAGGCAGGCTTACAGCAACGCCTTTGTGTGCGTATGCACCCCACATTAGAAAATTAACAGAATAAAGCTTAATATTCAAAATATTCTGTAAATTTAGTTAGGAATGTGCCAGTGAAACATTCGTCACAAATGTTTATCGACGTGGACATTCATTTAGAACATTCATAAAAGTTTATTCATCCGATTGGACATTCATCTCTATCAAGAAAATACACAGAATAAATTTAAAATGTACCATGATCACATGAGAATGTGACAGTGAAACATTCTTTACGAATGGTCAATTATCTGTTATTAAAAAAATAAACAGAAAGAATGTTCAGAACACTCAGTAAATTTTGTTCAAAATGTGACGGTAACAAAATTCGTTACGAATGTTCATCCGAATGAACATGCGTCTATTATGAAAAAACTTACAGAAGAAATGCTAAAATTTAAAACATTTACGGATGTTTGTTCATCAGAATTGACATTCATATTTAAAACGAGAAGGCCAAGCTAACTTCGTCTGTGTCGAAGTTTTTAAACCCTGCAAAAGCTGTTTTTGAAATGACAGAGTTTAAGAACGCTTAGATAAAAATCAAAAACTTTTGTAACTGAAATCCATTTTCCGACAGATAAACATCTGATTTCGACCAAATTTCGCGAAATCTTTTTGAAAACATATCAAATTAACAATCGCCGAGTTTAAGAAAGATACAATTTAAAACATAAAAGTTTTTCTCACAAAGACTCATTTTCCGAACGATCAGTCCTATGGCAGCCTCAAAATACAGTCATCCGATTTTGACCAAATTTCCCGAATCTTTTTGAAAACGTATCAAATTTGTAATCAATGAGTTTAAGGACGCTTACATTAATAACAAAAAAAATTTCTTACTAAGACCTATTTTCGACCTATCGGTCCTAAGGCAACCATAAGATATAGTCACCCGATGTCGATCAACTTTTTCAAATTAGTTTGAAAGCGTTTCAAATTAAGAATCATCGACTTTAAGAACGATTTACTTGAAAACAAAAAAGTTTTTCTCACTAAGACCCATTTTTTGACCGATGGTTCCTATGACAGCTATAAGATATAGTCATCCGATCTTGACCAAAATTTGCAAATCAGTTTGAAAGCATATAATATTAATAATGAACGAGTTTAAGGCCGCTAACATTGAAAACAAAAAAGTTTTTCTCACTAAGACCCATTTTTTGACCGATGGTTCCTATGGCAGCAATAAGATATAGTCATCCGATTTTGACCAAAATTTTGCAAATCTGTTGAAATACATATAATATTTATAATAGATGTGTTTTATGACGCTACCATTGAAAACAAAAAAGTTTTTTTCACTAAGACCTATTTTCCGACCGATCGGTCCTATGGCAGCTATAAGATATAGTCATCCGATTTTGACCAAAATTTGCAAATCTGTTTGAATACATATAATATTAATAATGGACGAGTTTTAGGCCGCTAACATTGAAAACCAAAAAGTTTTTTTCACTAAGACCCATTTTTTGACCGATGGTTCCTATGGCAGCTATAAGATATGGTCATCCGATCTCGACCAAAATTTGCAAATCTGTTTGAAAGCATATAATATTAATAATGGACGAGTTTAAGACCGCTAACATTGAAAACAAAAAAGTTTTTCTCACTAAGATCCATTTTCCGACCGATGGTTCCTATGACAGCTATATGATATAGTCATCCGATCCGGTCGGTTCCGAGATATTAGCAGCGTGCAGTAAAAAGAAGACTCTGTGCAAAATTTCAGCTCGATAGTTTTAAAACTGAGAGACTAGTTTGCATAGAAACAGACAGACGGACGGACAAAGCTCGATCGACTCAGCTCGTCGCCCTGATCAAGAATATATATAGTTTATGGGGTCGGAATTGAATGTTTCTATGCGTTGCTAACTTCTGGAAAAAATTATATTACCCTTTGCAAGGGTATAAAGATAATACACCAAAAGAATGTTAACATTCATAATGTTTTGTGAATGTTGTCGACAATTTGTTAGCAAAACATTTCTCACGAAATACATAAAAAGAATGTTAACATTCAGAATATTCACGAAAGAGAAAATTTACAGAACAAATGTAAGCACTTAGAACATTCAGCGAATGTTGTCGAAAATGCAAAACAATCATAATGAATGCTTATCTAAAATGGACATTCATCTTATATAAGAAAATAAACAAAAAGAATGTTCAAAATTTATAACATTCACGGATGTAAATTAATTTTTTATGGGAAAATACACAAGATACAGAAAGAATGAAAGAAATGCAAAACAATCGTTACGAATGTTCATCCAAAATGGACATTCATCTATATTTATAAAAGAGTTCAACCTGGACACCAGCCCCTTTTGCTTAGAAATAAGTTTGATTCAATCAGAATCAGTCAGTTTTTTCAGAACTTATGTAACTAACATCTATATTTATAAAAGAGTTCAACCTGACTGACTCACTGACTGACTGGAGACCGTCGCACAGCCCAAACTATAGCAGATAGGATGATGAATTTTTCACAGTAGTTTTATCTTCTGCTGATAGTGAGTACTAAGAACGGATTTTGGAAAATTCTGTCGAGAAATGTGGAAAATTCGCGAAAAACTTTTGTATGAAACTTTTTTGCTTATCATCCGATCAAGTTCAAACTCATTTTCAAACAAAAACTGCATACCAATTTTCCGGAAAACTCACCCCCCTGGGTGGGAAGTGGGTGGTCCAGATTGTTTGGGCGAAAGTTAAGTTGCCAGCGATTAGCTCCAAACTCATTTTCAAAGTTGCACATAATAAAATGTTAGAAACGTGACTTACAAATTTTGGAAAATTCGACCCGAAAGTCGGAAAATTCGCGGAAAATCGTTGTATGAAACTTTTTTTGTTTTTCATCCGATCAAGTTTAAACTCATTTTCAAAGATCTATATGAAAATTCAAAAAAACTTCGTTCCAATTTTCCGGAAAATCCACCCACCCTGGGTGGGTAGTTTCCAGCAATTAGCATCCGATTGACTTCAAACTCGGTTTGTAAGGATAGAATACGAAATAATTTGAATAGTGTTTTTCCAATGATGGAAAATCCACCCCCCGGGTGTGAAAATGCCCGGAAAATTCTACATAGAAAAAACTAACTGGGTGGGATGTGGGTGTTAAGTGGGTGCGAAGTGGATGGAAAGTGGGTGGGACGTGGGTCTGAAGTGGGTGGTTATTGTGTGGGATGTGGGTGGTAAGTGGATGGGAACTGGGTGGGAAATTATTGGATAGTAAGTGGGATGTGGATGGTATGTGGGTGGGAAGTGGGTGGGATGTGGGATATAAGTTCCATGCTGATAAAGGCTATACTGATGGCGGCGCAGCGAAGCGCGACAGGGTTTATGCTAGTCTGTTATAGGAAAATAAACAGAAAGAATGTTGAAATTTATAACATTCACGAATGGAAAATACATAAAGAGAATGTTAACATTTAGAATGTACCATACATGTGATCGAGAATGTGTCAATAAAACATTCAAAATGGACATTCATCTCTTATAAGAATATAAGCAGAACGTATGTTAATACCCACAACATTCAGTGAATGTTGTCAAGAATGTGATAGCGAAAAAGCGAGTTTAGTAGCACAAAATGTTACAATTTATAACATTCACGAATGGAAATTCATTTTTTATGGGAAAATACATAAAGAAGAATGAAAGAAATGCGAAATAATCGTTACGAATGTTCATCCAAAATGGACATTCATCTTTTATAAGAAAATAAACAGAAAGAATGTTGAAATTTATAACATTCACGAATGGAAAATACACAAAGAGAATGTTAACATTTAGAGTGTACCATGAATGTGATCGAGAATGTGTCATTGAAACATTCAAAATGGACATTCATCTCTTATAAGAGAATAAGCAGAACGTATGTTAATACCCACAACATTCAGTGAATGTTGTCAAGAATGTGATAGCGAAAAAGCGAGTTTATTAGTTTAGTAGTCAAAAGATCATGAGAACACATTAGTTTGTGGTTCAGTCTTAACTTTAAATGAATGATCCCTTTAGGAACTACTCCAATTTCATTGATTCAGCACGTAAATTTACAACTTTGCACTTCAAAATTTGGTGAATCTTTGAGCTTAGAACGTGGTGACTGTCCAACGATGGCACAATCATCAGCAGGCATGGCCATTGTTCTCGACATCGTCGTCGTCACCCCAGGCACTTCAAGTCAAACTATTTTCACTTAATTTAATGAGAAAATTGCACAGTGTGAGAGAGAGAGAGAGAGAGGGAAGAGGGCACAGACGTTTAGTTCTGCGGGTGCGGGGAGTGTTGTTGGGTGCTGGAGCAATGAACGTTGCGGTCAAGTTGCCATTGTAGTTGTTGTTGTTGTTTTTGTCGCAGACATTACGCTTAAAAATAATACAGAATGCAAGAAATGTAAGTCAAGCATGAAACAGAGGGAAACCATCCATTCCATACCATTCCATACCATACCATCCCATCCCATCCCAGCCATCCATCCATCCTCTTGCAGTGTGTGTACATACATACATACATATCTTATCTTGCCTCTTTTTCTCTCGCACACAGCTGTCACGCATATGGAACAGTGCCTATTCGGTGCCACAAAGTGTTACAGGCATTGAGGTAACACTTGAACGAGGCACTCAACTGGAGCTACACGAGGGCTTCTTTCGTCCACAGAATCGTGTCAATCGCTTTGTGGTCAATGGTGTCCAAGGCAATGATCAGGTGGAACTGACACACGATGCGTTTCGTAACAATCAGGGTGGATATCCGGATATACAGATACTGAATGTGGCCAAAGTGTTTTTGCGCGAAAATTCATTTTCAGGTGAGTACGAAAAGAAATCCATCTTTTGTCAGTATTTACATTCTTTTCCCCGTAGGCGGTGAATTTAAATTGCACGTGGAACATAGCCAAGAACTGATCTTGTTCAAAGGTGCCTTCTCCAATATGAACATGTCCTGTAGTTTTGCACACATAGGACAACTGGTGATGCATGAGAAAGCCTTTAATCCTAGCACAGATCGTAGTGCACGCTCACATGTGAATGTAAGTGGAAATCGAACTCCTCTCTATTTGTCCAACTCTATACCAACATTCTCTTATCTCTACACAGCTGCACATTGAGGCGGCACATATGGATCGCATACACAGCTTCGAGGTGTCCATGAATAAGATTAGCTTTACCAAATCGACCATTGGCAGCATACTAACCCATGCCTTTGATGTGACCAAAATCAATGAATTGTTCTTTGAGGATTGCCGCATTGAGACCATTGAGGCCAAGGCCTTTACCAGTAAGCTGCAAAGTGAACATGTCTCCATTACGGGCACCATTATTGGAACCATTGATAGTGAGGCCATTATGGGTAGTGGCATCTCCAAGCTGACGCTTAAGAATAACACGTGAGTTGAGGATCAAGTTGAGTTCTGAACAACATTTAAATTACTTTTGATTTGCAGCATCAACGACATCAAATCGGAGGCCCTGCAAATCTATAGCGTGGATGTGTTCATACAGGAGAATACTGTTAACCATTTGGCCAGCGATTGGTTAATGGTCAAGAATGGGGAACAGATGGGCGGCGCTCAGATTGTGGTGGAGAATAATCATTTCACGGACTTTCAGCACATGGATCTGGGTCCGTCGAAGCATTTCAATTGCACATTTGCCAACAATTGGCTGGGCACACCACAAACTGGCAGCCTGAATTTCACCAGCTGCCAGGTGCATCGCCTTAGTGTGGATCGCTCGTGCAGCTGTGACAGCAGCTATGTCAACACGTGGACGGATCATGATCTCAGCTCGGAGATCTTTTGCTTGTTGAGCAAGCGGGAGCAGGATTGTTTTAATGCCAGCAGCGTGAATCAAAGACGCTACGCGAATGAGGCTTGCGGCGGAGTGACCAGTAATCGCACTCTACAGTGCGTGGATGGCACCAAGCTGGTGTGGCGCAATGGTCAGTTTATCACCAAAGAGGAAATCGCACGCATGAATCGTGGTCTGGATATTGGCACAGTGGTAATGTGGCTGGTGATGGGCATGATCAGCATGGCTCTGTTGGCCGGAAGTGCGGCCATACTGTATGTCTGTTGTAGGCGCCGCAAGGGCCATGCCCAGACTTCTAATAATCTGCATAAATGTGAGTTCTCCGAGACGGAACGTAAATCCCTGCAAGCCGAGGCCAATCTGCTAAAGGAGGGCTCACATTGGCATAAACGTTTGCAGGAGCTCATCAGTGGTAAACTAACGGTGAACGAATGCAATGATCTCATCACAGATATTGTCAACAATATGCCCGATTTGCCCAGCGGCATCAATATCAAACTCTCATGCCATTTGGATAGACATCATGCGGATGCTATCTACCATCAACAGCTGCAGCAGCAGCACCACCAGCAGCAATTGCCGCTACCCATTTCACTGCCCAGTGCACCACCCTCAACGGCGGTCGGTCAGGATGAGCCCATCTATGAGGAGCCACAGCAGCCATTACTCTCAAGCGAATACTCATCACCGCATGAGGGAACAGCTCCAGTTTATTCGGAGCCCATTAACTCATCAGCCAGTAAGTATGGAGGAGGAGGATACGAGTATGATGAGGTCAGCAGAGGTCTCGATTGGAATAGAAACACTGGTTCGGGTTAAATGGGCATTAAAATTTTGTAAAAAAAAAGAAACCATTGGCTGTGCATATAATCCCTCTCTCCCGATGTTGTAACTAAACTAATCCGAATGTATTTAAATTTTGTATTAATTATTAAGTTAACTTTTGTAAACAAATGAAAACTATAGTTTTGCTTTATGCACACACAACAATCAAAAGTCACTCGCATGTGTATTAGTGTACTTCGTTTATAAGACTACAGACCTCCTCTCTGAAAGCAAACACTCTCACACAATCGGTGTGAGAGAAGACGTAAGAATCTAACGTAAGAGTAGGGCTTAAAGCAGAGTTCCCCAGCGATAGCCCCTGGGGCACGAACATACTCGCCAACTCACACCGAATGCTTGCCGAAGTCATGCATCACTGTGTGTTAGAGAGAGACACAGTCACATTTTCGGGCTCTCTGCTTGGGGAACCCTGGTTTAAAGTTTAGTAAACATATTCAGTCTTCTTCTCAACTTCACTTGCGCGAACCTAAGAGGTCACAAAAAACTTTGAGAAAAGTGAAATTGAGAACCATGTTTAATCCAATTGACAGAGATAGTACCAAAAGACAACTTAATTGTAACTAACTTATCCAATCCAATGTTAAAAAAATTGAATGTAAAATAGTTTTCACAATATTTTAGGTCTTTTTACAGTCCCCTAAGCTTAAGAAATATTGTAGTTAAAGCCATATTTAGCATAATATACGCAAGAAAGATGTATAACACACAATCCACATAAGATCATGCAAAGCACACAATCCACATCGAATGCACTGAGCACAGTTTTAAGCAAATGGATGTTGGATGATGGAACTTTCAAAGACCTAAAGATCCAATCACCATAAGATCATGCAAGTCAAACGATCCACATCGAATGCACTGAGCACACTTCAATGCGAAAAGTTGAAAAATCAAAGCGATAAGTGTATTGCGTGGTATACATTTCCCAAAGCTGATCCACATAAGATGATGCAAGTCACAAAATCCACATCAAATGCACTGCGCCCACTTCTATGCGAATGGATGTTGAATGATAGAACTTTCAAAGACCTAAAGTGCTTGAAAACACACAATCCACATAAGATCATGCAAGTCACACGATCCACATCGAATGCACTGCGCACACTTCTATGCGAAAAGTTGAAAAATCATAACATAATGTGTACTGCATGCAAAACACACGATCCACAATACAATCCACAAGCAAAATGTATCCTAAACGAGAAGGGCAAGCTAACTTCGTCTGTGCCGAAGTTTTTATACCCTTGCAAATGCTGTTTTTGCAATGTCAGAGTTTAAGAACGCTTACATAAAAATCTAAAAAAATTTTAACTAAAACCCATTTTCCGACAGATAAACATCTTATTTCGACCAAATTTCGCGAATCCTTTTGAAAACATATCAAATTAACAATCGCGGAGTTTAAGAAAGATAAAATTTAAAACAGAAAAGTTTTTTCTCACTAAGACACATTTTTCGACCGATCGGTCCTATGGCAACCGTAAGGTATAGTCACCCGATGTCGATCAACTTTTTTAAATTAGTTTGAAAGCGTTTAATATTGTGAATCGCCGACTTTAAGAACGATTTACTTGAAAACAAAAAAGTTTTTTTCACTAAGACCCATTTTCCGACCGATCGGTCCTATGGCAGCTATAAGATATAGTCATCTGATTTTGACTAAAATTTGCAAATCTATTAAAAAGCATATAATATTAATTATGGCCGAGTTTTATGACGCTAGCATTGAAAACAAAAAAGGTTTTCTCACTAAGACCCATTTTTTGACCGATGGTTCCTATGGCAGCTATAAGATATAGTCATCCGATTTTGACCAAAATTTGCAAATCTGTTTGAATACATATAATAATAATAATGGCCGAGTTTTATGAAGCTAGCATTGAAAACAAAAAAGTTTTTTCACTAAGACCCATTTTCTGACCGATCTGTCCCATGGCAGCTATATGTTGTAGTGATCCGATTTTGACCAAAATTTGCAAATCTGTTTGAGAGCATATAATATTAATTATGGCCAAGTTTTATGACGCTAGCATTGAAAACAAAAAAGTTTTTCTCACTAAGACCCATTTTTTGACCGATGGTTCCTATGGCAGCTATAAGATATAGTCATCCGATCCGGTCGGTTCCGACATATTAGCAGCGTGCAGTAAAAAGAAGACTCTGTGCAAAATTTCAGCTCGATAGCTATAAAACTGAGAGACTAGTTTGCGTAGAAACAGACGGACAGACGGACAGACAGACGGACAGACAGACGGACAGACAGACGGACAGACAGACAGACAGACAGACGGACGGACAAAGCTCAATCGATTCAGCTCGTCGCCCTGATCAAGAATATATATAGTTTATGGGGTCGGAAATGAATATTTCTATGCGTTGCAAACTTCTGGGCAAAATTATAATACCCTTTGCAAGGGTATAAAAAGGGTTCCCAAAGCTGATTTTCTTTTGAAAGACAACACACAGTACACTTCTATGCGAAAAGTTGAAAAATCATAACATAATGTGTACTGCATGCAAAACACACGATCCACAATACTATCCACAAGCAAAATGTATCCTAAAAAAGGGTTCCCAAAGCTGCTATTCTTTTGAAAGACAACACACAGTACACTTCTATGCGAAAAGTTGAAAAATCATAACATAATGTGTACTGCATGCAAAACACACGATCCACAATACAATCCACAAGCAAAATGTATCCTAAAAAAGGGTTCCCAAAGCTGATTTTCTTTTGAAAGACAACACACAATCCACATATAGTATGCACAGATCAAATTTTATTAAAAAACGAGAAGGCCACGCTAACTTCGTCTGTGCCGAAGTTTTTATACCCTTGCAAAAGCTGTTTTTGAAATGACAGAGTTTAAGAACGCTTGGATAAAAATCAAAAACTTTTTTTAACTTAAATCGATTTTCCGTCAGATGAACATTTGATTTCGACCAAATTTCGCGAATCTTTTTGAAAACATATCAAATTAACAATCGCCAAGTTTAAGAACGATAAAATTGAAAACAAAAAAGTTTTTCTCACTAAGACTCATTTTCCGACCGATAAGTCCTATGGCAGCCTGCAGATATAGTCATCTGATTTCGACCAAATTTTTCAAATTAGTTTGAAAGCGTTTAGTGTTAATAATCACCGACCTTAAGAACGATTTACTTGAAAACAAATATTTTTTTTCAGTAAGACCCATTTTCCGACCGATCGGTCCTATGGCAGCTATAAGATATAGTCTTCCGATTTTGATAAAAGTTTGCGAATCTGTTTGAAAGCATATAATATTAATAAGGGACGAGTTTGAGGACGCTAACATAGAAACCAAAAAAGTTTTTCTCAGTAAGACCCATTTTCCGACCGATCGGTCCTATGGCAGCTATAAGATATAGTCATCCGATTTTGACCAAAGTTTGCAAATCTGTTTGAAAGCTTTTAATATTAATAATGACCGTGTTTGGGAACGCTAACAATAAGAACAAAAAAGTTTTTCTCACTATAACCCATTTTTTTACCGATGGTTCCTATGGCAGCTATAAGATATAGTCATCCGATCCGGTCGGTTCCGACATATTATCAGCGTGCAGTAAAAAGAAGACTCTGTGCAAAATTTCAGCTCGATAGCTTTAAAACTGAGAGACTAGTTTGCGTAGAAACAGACGGACAGACGGACAGACAGACGGACAGACAGACGGACAGACAGACGGACAGACAGACAGACAGACAGACGGACGGACAAAGCTCAATCGACTCAGCTCGTCGCCCTGATCAAGAATATATATAGTTTATGGGGTCGGAAATGAATATTTCTATGCGTTGCAAACTTCTGGGCAAAATTATAATACCCTTTGCAAGGGTATAAAAAAAAAAGTCGAAAAATCCTTTGCTGCATGCAAAACTTAAAATCCACCCAGCATCCACAAGCCAAATGTACATTTAAATACGCTCTCCGTGGGTATCCATGGCTAAAGAGCTTGCAAAACACATGATCCACAAGAGAAAATGTATATTTTAGGGCCGATTTCTCTTCTTCCAGATAGCTGCTATGTATCAGATAATCCAACAAATAGTGAAATTTCAATTTCATTGCCTACTAATTGCATCATAAGCTATCTGCCACTTCGACCTTCAGATAGCCATTTGACTTTTTGCCATTCACTCTAAATTGACATAATATTTGGGATGGGTTTTTAAAAACAATTTGTAAAATGAATTTGAACCGGGCTATTTACCTTCACTCACTGGAAGATTCTGATGAAGACATTGTGCCAATTTGTAGAGAGAGAGTATACAACCCAAGGCCGAACTTTTCTTGAGGATATGGAAGATTCCGTATTCATAAAAAGATTCCGGCTTTCAAAGTCTACATGTTTGCTCCTTTTACCAAAAATTGGTAGCCAGCTCGAACCGATCGCTAATCGGTCAACCATTAACAATCTTAACATAGTCCATCTGTTTAGGAAATGTTCCGCTTTAGCCTTAAGCCTTCTATTTCTTACTGCTGCTTCAAATGTGCTCTCACATTTTCCTGTTCATAAAATGTATTTCTTTTCTTGTTGAAGCACGCGGCTGTAATCAAATTTTGGATCAGTCAGTTTCATCGATTTTGGCTTTCTGAGTTGTGCAGGGGTCCACTTTGGATTAAAGTGTGATGGATCAGCGGCCTACAACTCTACATCTTTGTGCTGTAAGTCATTTTGGAGCTCCTCTAGCTGACCATCCTCTTCCAATTCAAAAACATCTGTAAAAGATTTGATTATGTACATCCATGTCTTGAAGAAAATACTTCGTTTAACTATCACTGTCAAAACTGTTCTCATCACCAGTGGCAGATTCGCCAAGCATTTCCATTACTTTTCCCCGATATGTCAGAAACTTTTTTGGACGAAGGCGGGCCGCCACCTGTACGGAATGTTTCCCTCTTCTCCAATGCAACTTCAGCTTTCGTTTTTTTTCGTAAGACCTTCATATTTTGCTTTAAGAGCCTAAGCAGTGCGCTGAGTTCCGATCTTGCTAGCGTAAGTGGTCGCCAGTTTTGCCCATGCTTGCTCCTTTTTGCTTCCAAGTCACCGCGAGGACATTCTTGTTATCCTCAGCTAGAGCTACTAGTTCCCATTCCTTCTTGTCTGTAAAGTTCTTAGCACTTGACCAAGTTTAACCAACATAAAATGACACAGCAAATCAGCTGTTTGACAGTGCTGCCAGATTTTCACTGGAAGGGCTACCCTCTAATTAGAGAATTTGTCATTCGTATGTAAACGTTTAAGATAAGATTATACATTGGTTTTGTAATCCAATTTGGTTATGTGGGACCTTATCTATTGCATAGAGTTATTTGTCAAATAGCTATTTCTCCCTTATTTAGAAGATGAGAAATCGGCCCTAAGTGTGTTACCCATATCTTTTAGATATTCCTAAGGATCAAACAAAATACATACACATAGGATCTACTGATGCCATTTTTAAGCAAAAAGTCGAGATATCAAAGTACTGCATGCAAAACACACAATATGTATATTAAAATGGGTGCCCGAAACTAACATCGAATGAAAGACAAATCACACGATCCACATTTTTAGGGAAAAAGTCGAAAAACCATGAGCAAAATATTGAAATGTGCTACCCGTGGGTTCCCCTATGTGATTTTCTCACTTAACATCCACTTTTGCATGCGAAATAACCAAATAAATCAAAGCCAATTGTGCACTGCGTTCCACATCAAATCTACTAAGCATATATCAATGCAAAAAGTAGAAAAATCATTGCGAAATGTATAACGCTAGCAAAACCCTAAATCCACTTAGGTTCCACAAGCCAAAAGTTCGTTTAAATGAGCTTTCCCCGTGTGCCCAATGCTGATGCCTTTCAAAGAACTAAAGATCAGGAAAAACCAGTGATCCACATAGGATCCACTTGGCGCAAATCAATGCAAGAAGTCGAAAATTATTGCGAAATGTGTACTGCAAGCAAAGCATACAATCCACAGGCAAAACCAGTGATCCACATAGGATCCACTTGGCGCAAATCAATGCATGAAGTCGAAAAATCATTGCGAAATGTGTACTGCAAGCAAAGCATACAATCCACAGGCAAAACCAGTGATCCACATAGGATCCACTTGGCGCAAATCAATGCAAAAAGTCGAAAAATTATTGCGAAATGTGTACTGCAAGCAAAGCATACAATCCACAGGCAAAACCAGTGATCCACATAGGATCCACTTGGCGCAAATCAATGCAAGAAGTCGAAAAATTATTGCAAAATGTGTACTGCAAGCAAAGCATACAATCCACAGGCAAAACCAGTGATCCACATAGGATCCACTTGGCGCCAATCAATGCAAGAAGTCGAAAAATTATTGCGAAATGTGTACTGCAAGCAAAGCATACAATCCACAGGCAAAACCAGTGATCCACATAGGATCCACTTGGCGCAAATCAATGCAAGAAGTCGAAAAATCATTGGGAAATGTATACTGCAAGCAAAGCACACAATCCACAAATGTTTCGCAAGCCAAAAGTTCATTTAAATGTCGTTCCAGCCCAAATTCTTTTGAAAGATCTAAAAATGAGGCAAAACAAGCGATCCACTGAGCACACATCAATGCAATAAGTCGAAAAACCCACAATACACATATGTTCCACCAGCAAAATATGCATTT
Source organism: Lordiphosa magnipectinata (assembly GCA_037044535.1). Lineage (NCBI taxonomy): Eukaryota > Metazoa > Arthropoda > Insecta > Diptera > Drosophilidae > Lordiphosa > Lordiphosa magnipectinata. Next base: position 49,941 of record JBAMBO010004615.1, read on the forward strand.
AAATGTAAACCATTTGAAAAGATTTAAGGAGCATGCAAAACCCACGATCCACAGAGCAAATAGTCTAAAAATCATAGCGCAATGTATACTACATGCAAAACACGCAATCCACATAGAATCCACCATAGCGTCGTGTGTGCGTAAAGCTGATATTCCTTTGAATGACCTAAAAATACAATTCCTATGTGTATTTAACTCAATTCTAACCACTTTCTACACACACACACACACACACGCACACACACAGGCCAGGCCCTGATAATGGAGCACACATAAGACCACAAAGGTATACAATTTGACTTGGTTAAAATGCTTTACAAGTAGTTTGTTATTTGGTGCTGGTACTCAACACATGCTTTAAGCTAACCTAAACCCATTCCTTCTACGTTTCCCTTTTGTTAATTCCTATTTCCCCCTCTCTACAGATGCAAATGACATGCCGCCGGCATATCAGGCCCAATATGCCACACCCCTGCCCAAGCCGCCCCAACTGCCGTCCAGTCATGCCAAGAATGCCAGTTATGCCACGCCCGTTTGGCGTTCAACTGCCAGCGCAACGCCCATGCCGCAGCCACCTCCGCCCATTACACACGCTCAGCGACATGTGCGTGATCTACGTCAGGATCTCGAAGCCAGGCCACAATTTCATCCCAATCAGTTGAGTTCAGTTCGCAATCAAAAGCTGCACCTACAGTCCAACTATACACCACCGCCACCGCCAGTTGGCGCAGCAGCCACCACCAGTACAGTGCGACCTCAGTACAGTAAGCATAGCTTTGAGTGTCTGGATGGGGCCGCCAGTTTGGCGGCCATGGAGCATATGGATATGCGTGGAGCTGCCGGTGGTTTGTTGCCCGATTCGGGGTCAGATCATTCCGGTGGCAGTGATGAGACTGTCAAAATCGATGATGTTATTGAATATGTCGATGCCTAAAAGTAGGCAATGCATTGAACAAACATTTTGTGATCTATTTAATAAAAACAAAAAACAAACAAAAAACTATGTAAACCATATGAAATACTACCTAATGATTAATTGCTGTCAGCTTGTTTATATTTCTTCTTTTTTTTTTTTTTGTGTAAACATTTAGCTTTAATAACAAATAAAAGATAAAAAACCATTTTCCTTGTCTGACGTTGACTCATTTGGCTTGGTATCAAATTTAAAGTTTTATGCACTTGTTTAAACGAAACGCAAATCGTTGTATTAATCACCACCAGGCGGCTGTCAGCCGTTAGGTCTTGTTGCATTTTGAAGCTTGTTGAAAAATTGCATTTTGAAATGTTGAATAACTTGATTGGCTGCCAGTGATACGTGCCCACTAGTCACCGCCGCCACCGCCGCCGCCTCCTATGCAAATTGGGTTCTAAAAATGCTTTTTCAGTTATAAATTTATATGGTCAGTCAGTACGATCAGCTTACGTCATAAAAAAAAAAACAAGTGCGAGCTGAGCATTATGGCGTCTGGTGGCATGCCAAGTTGTTGGCTAAATATGCAGCCGGAGCATCAAATGGAACACTTGAACAAAATATAAGATATCGAAGTGAATCAATAAGAAAGTCGAAGCAAACAAGCTAACTTTGTCTGTAACGACGTTTTGAAGGATTTTGCAAAGAATGGGTTTTGGGGAAATGTCACGCCACTTTTCGATTTTAGGTAATTTGAGCTTAAAGTTGCTTGAAACGACTATTTTGAAACTATTAAGGCGCGCGTTTTGTGGGGAATATATACTTTTGTTTCAACAAATATGGCAAACTAAACGAATATCAGACAGGATTCCGCAAGAAGTACTCTACAAATTACTATTACTATTATTGTCTGCCTTAGTTACTTTTCTCTTTTCGTTCTTTCTTCTTCTGTCCTACATAATTTCATTTTATTAGCTCCCTTTCTTCTAAATTCTGGTTTTTCCTACAGTCCTTCCCCCTCCCTTTCAATGTTTCCTTTACTTCTTAATTTCTTGATTTAAGTTTTGTTCTTTAAATTTATTTCTTAATTTTGAGCTACTTTAATCCAGGGCTGCAAACCGGTTTTGAACCGAACCGGTTCGAGCCCGGAATTCCGGCTTTTTATACCCGTTACTCGTAGAGTAAAAGGGTATACTAAAGTCGTGCAAATGTATGTAACAGCCAGAAGGAATCATTTCCGACCATATAAAGTATATATATTCTTGATCAGCATCAACAGCCGATTCGATATAGCCATGTCCGTCTGTCCGTCTGTCCGTCTGTCCGTCTGTCCGTCCGTCCGTCCGTCCGTCTGTCTGTATGAACACCTAGATCTCAGAGACTAGAAGAGCTAGAGCAACCAAATTTGAAATGTAGACTCCTATTGTCTGCACGCAGATCAAGTTTATTTCCAATTTTTGCCACGCCCCCTCACGCCCCCGCAATTTGGAAAAAACGTCATATCTCCTACAGTTTTGATGATAGATGGTTCGTACTTTCTAGATATATCTAGTACTCAAAATTATTTATCGATTTGCTGAAGGAATGATAAAGATCGGATGAACGATACTCAAGTTATGAGCAAAAAACGGTCAGTTAACACCCTCCCACCCACCCCACCCATAACCTAAGCATTGCGTTCAGCAGCAATCTTAGTGAGAGAGAGAGAGAGAGAGAGAGAGAGACTTAGAGAGCGCACTGCGTTGTGCGTTGTGTGTTAACTGGCCGTTTGACGCGTGACCAAATTCGAGCTGCGACATTAAGGGTGCAGAGTATGTAATAGTCGGGCTTGACCGACTTTCTTTCTTGTTTTTATTAGGAAAGGTGATACGTTTTCAAAAGTTTTGTTGTCTGATCTGTTTATCGTGATGAATTTGGAGTCATTTATGTTGGATTTAGTAATTGACAAATGTCTATTAATATCTGGCGGATAATAAATAGCCGAGTTAAAAAATGTTGCATACTTTTCGGCTGACCCAACTCAGGCACACAGGAAGGCTATTAAACATTTGTTTCCATGAGTAACGGGTATATCGAAGTCGGTTAGAGCCGACTTTAACTTACGCTCTCGTTTTTACTGTGAACCAAACCCTGAACCGAACCAAGGGGACGAAAATAGTTGAACCCGAACCCGTTCCGAAACCAAGCTTTTGGTTCGGTTCAAAAAAAAAATTATTGACATTAAATTTATTAGGGTACGCTTGCATGTACGCCACAACAGAGTCGACAATAAGAAATATAACAATACTGAAAGTCGGTCAAACCCGACTATGAAATACATACATACTTTGCTCTTACTTCCAGTCAAACATATTAATTTGTAATATACAAATTCAATGTAAAGAGAAAACCGATTTTTGTTTGTTTGTGTGAGTGTGGTCATTGCTGTCTCAAGCACACGCGTGCGAGCGCTTTGCCAGAGACATAGGCGAGAGAGAGGAGAGTCACATATGATGTTGTTGTTGCAGGTCTGCACGCGCCAACAACAAAACCTTCGTTCGGAAAGAAAGAGAGGAGAGCACGCATATGAAACTGTTTTTGTTTTGTATAATGCTGTGTTTGTATATGGCCGCGTTTTTCGTATGCGCGCGGGCTATTTGTTGTTTTTGTGCACAATTCCAAGCGAGTTAATTTGCGACGGAGATTATTATGAGACTGACTGACTGAAGGGTTTGCCCACCACTGATCTAAAGCGCCGAACACAAATTTTGCGACAAACGATAATTAGCGTTTTGGTGTATCGGGCGCTAAGCAAATTTGTGCATGCTTAAGCAAAAATATATACATACATACAGAAGCGAGTGCCGCGCGCCAAAAATTTGCTCAAAGAAGAATTAAAAACGAAAGAGACAAAAACATGTGTATACAAATCAGAAGTGTCACGCGCATTTCATTTTGTTTAAGAACTAAGGAGGTGCTCAGCAATGACATCAAATTTAATATATACGATATTAACATACAATGTGAGCACTGATAAATCAGAATGTCACGAATGTAAACTCAAGATGACCGGCCGTCATGCAGCTAATTTGATGCGGCACCTTGAACGAAAACATAAAAGCATTTTTGAACAAATTATTGTGAAAAAAAAAGTTCCTGGTGTGGCAAACAAACACCAATCTATGCTCAATTTCGTGAGTGAAAGACTGATCAAAGTGAAAATCTCCAAAAAAGCTATATCGGAGCTATGCTTGTGTAGAGCTTATAACAAAGAATGGTCGGCCATTGAAGATGCTAGAGGATTCGGGCTTCCGTAAAATCATTGAGCCTTTGTGCAATGCCTTTGAGTCGCCACTTGCTATAAACTGGCAAAACATTAGAGATGTTATTGCATTAAAAGCTCAACGCAAACGAGAAAGCATAATCAATGTTTTGCAGAATCGGTAAGTTCAGAAAAAATATGTCTGTACATATCTACATTCATGCATACTTACAAGGGTAGCTAAATATTTGTATGTATGAATTCACTTGCATATATACATATGTATATATGTATGTACATACCAGAATTGTCAATTTAGCTATTTTTCCCACCAGACATAGCTATTTTTATACTCTGTACCGAAGGTACATAGAGTATATTAAGTTTGTGCAAAAGTATGTAACAGGGAGAAGGAATCGTTTCCGACCCTATAAAGTATATATATTCTTGATCAGCATCAACAGCCGAGTCGATATAGCCATGTCCGTCTGTGCGTCCGTCCGTCCGTATGAACGAAGAGATCTCAGAGATGGTAAGAGATAGAGGTTTGACATGTATGGGGCATATATTTCTTATACTTGCAGGCAGATCAAGTTTATTTTCAATTTTTGCCACGCCCCCTCCCGCCCCCGCAATTTGGAAAAAACGTCACATCTCCTACAGTTTTGGAGATAGATCGTTCGTTCCTTCTAGAGATACCTTGTAAACAAAATTATTTATCGATTTGCTAAAGGAATGATAAAGATCGGATGAACGATACTCAAGTTATGGGCAAAAAACGGCCACTTAACACCACCCACCCCCCCACCAATAACCACAGCAACATACCCTAACCGTTCAACACAGGCAATCTTAGTGCTAGAGAGAAATAGAGAGAGAGAGAGAAACTTAGAGAGCGCACCGCGTTGTGCGCGGGGTGTTAACTGGCCGTTTGACTCCTGAGCAAATGCGAGTGTAAGGGTACAGAGTATGTTATAGTCGGGCTTGACCGACTTTCTTTCTTGTTTAAGCTCGAAAACTGGAGCCTGCAATTCTAGCTAATTATTTGACATTGTTTAGCTATTTAACAGTCGATATCTGATGGGAAAAATATCTAAATTGGCACTGCTGATACATATGTATGTACATATGCCGAAATATGTATATATTATATTTTTGCGCGTGTGATGCACTCGTAATATATATGTGTATGTAGTATTTGAAAGCCAATAAATGAATTGACAATCAATAAAGCATAATATTTTCTGTGTTATTTCAGTTTGATATCCATCAAAGCCGATTGTGTTAGTCGTTTAGACCGGTCGATAATTGGCATAAATGTGCAAATTATTTTAGAGGGCGAACTGAAGATCTATACACTAGCAATGAAAGAAGTCCATAACCAGCACACGAGCGCCAATCTCACATCAATTATAGTCGACGTCTTACAGTCCTACAATGTATCTATGCATCAGGTGTACACCTATACAGTTGACAACGGAGCCAACATGATTCGTGTGGGCGATATAATGGGAAAACATTTGCAAAGCTGAACTGGATGATGCTGAGGGTGAATGCAGTTGCGACTCACACAGTATGGTAGATATGGATTTACAGGATAATCAGATAACTACAATACGTTGTGCAGCGCATACGCTTAATTTAGTTGCGCTACGAACTCCCACATGCCTTAAATTGTTGCTTGCAAGCAATTTTAAGAAACCAATTCTCGACTGTCTTACAAGATGGAACTCTATATTTAAAATGTTCGAACGCCTACTCAATCTCAAAGATTTTTGCATTGAGCATTCGAGCGATATAAAATCGTCCACTGTATGACGCTTCCTTAAAACTTCAGAAATCTGATCTCCTGCCTAGCGACTTTTTTGTTATCTGGTCGATGTTGTCCAACAGAGTCTCGAAATCACCAGGCAGGTTTAAAGCCGTTTTGTTAAAAATTCTTAAAAGACGTTCCGAATTTGTCATAAAATCTCCACCCATACTCCGCCTCTGTCTTTCTAGATCCTCGATTCCAAAGTCTATTAATTGATTCGCAAAAGCTAGAAGCCAAACAACACATTGGTAATATTTTTTATAGACTTCAAAGCTTAAACAGTGTTGAGGTTACGAATTTGGCTTTGTCATTATCTATTTCAGAAGATGACGATGTAGAAAGTTATCTCCGCAATGTTAACAAACAGCAAAGTGTTTCAAAAAATAAAACGATTAATGACATAATTAGAGCCTTCGATGGCATTGATAGAGAACCGTCTAAATCCAACATTTTAAAGTTTTGGACATCTCATCAATGTAATCATTATCAGTGCCATCCACTCAAGTCTCAGTTGAAAGAGCTTTTTCCACCTTAAAATTTATTTTGTCTGATCAAAGAAGTAGCATAGACAGTCAACTACTCGAAGACATACTACTCATAAATTTAAATGAAATATTAATATTACACTTAAGTAAACTAAAATACAAAAACTGAATATTTTTTTGTATATTAATAAAATTTATTGTTATTTTAAATATATTGGGTAAAACGTGTAACGAACCAAGGTTCGAACCAAAACCAAAGCCCGAAAACCTCGAACCTCAAATTTCCGAACCTTAACCGTTGGTAAATTTTGGTTCGAACCTGCAAACCGGACGTTCCGAAATTTTTTTTGGATTTGCAGCCCTGCTATTGTTTCCTTGTTTTTATCTTTTACATTACACTTTTATAGATGGGCACATAGTGGCCCATTGCGCCACTCGCAGTTCAGCCCATTCTTCCACTGATTTATACACAACACTTGTATACAGACTGCGGAAATCTTTAGATTTGAGAGTTTTGTACCAACATTTTGTAAATGACTTCTCTGACTCCCTTACTAAATGATCTTGTCCCCAGGGCAGCATACATACATCTACTGTTGCGGGGGAGGCTGTGGGGGGCAGAAGGGAACGATGTCTCCAATAACAAGTGTCAAGCGATGCGTGTCAGAACGCGCATTCAATTAAGCGCGGCGCAAGCAATCAAAGCCAGCTAAAGACCACCGTGTCCGTCAAACTTCTAGCTACCAGCTACCACCAGCAGGCAGCTCTCCGTTTCAAGCTTCAGCCTGTGGCTGTAGCTCTAGCCATAATAAACAAAGCAGAAAACAAAACAACAAAAAAAATAAAAATAAAAACAAATAAACGCGAAAAATTCTTTAAGTTTTGTGCTTAGAGCAGCAGCAGCCAGATTGGCGCGGCGAGAGAGTTTGCTTTTTGGGGTACCAAATGAAAAGAGTCCGAGATTGAGAGAATGCTCTGCGGCGGGCAGTGATGAGCAGCAAATGGCTAGGCTTTATTTGGCTTGCAAATGCTAGCTTAATATTTATTATTATTGAAAATAGCCGCTAATATGTGTAAATGTATCGATAAGTATTTTAGCATTAAGGTATTTTAAGATACAGATGATGGTCACACTGTATATGGAATGATCGAGAATGCATAGGGGAGTAGATGAGACAGAAAGACGAACGAGAACAGACGGTGTATATAGAATGGAAAAGACAAACTAGTATTGACATTGTAAATAGTTTTTGCAATTGCAAAACTTTACTAAAAAAGGCACCCATCTAATACTTTACAATTATTTAGAGGGTGAAATTGTTGAGAAAAATATTCAGGTTTTTAATTTTGAACGGAACCCTTTTTAAACAAGAGTATTTGACGGGAGGTAATAAATTTTCCATAAATTTAAGAAAATCTTAGAAAATGTTCTTATCAAGTCTGCAAAGCTGTAAAATTCTGCTGAAGGTTCGGTCCAGCGGTTTGAAGTAAGTGCAGTGGGCTATACACATGGTAAATTTGATCACATTCCGTCCTAAAGGACCCAAGTTAATTTTCTAGGCACTCGGAAACTCCAGAGTTATAAATGAATCACTTCCTGTCAAGTGGATGCTGAAAATATACCTCTCACGCACAACTTAATTGTGCAGTTCAAGTCAAGCAATATTTTCTTTACAAGGTCCCGTCACGTTGAACCTATGCACACGTACTAAAGATCAAAACAAATCAACAACTTTGGCTCGACCGAAGTTTATATACCCTTGCAGCTTGTTTAATTTATATAAATTAAGGTTTTAAATGTTTTTCGTCGAACATTTTTCGCTGAGTTATTTTCCAAACTCAGTAATAGATGGCGCCACTACTTTGACCATTTGCTTGCCAGTTTGTTATAAATCAGCTATACGATATATTCGTCAGATTTGAATCAAACTCGTCAAAATTGTGTGGAAATCGATAATATTCATAACTGGAAAGCTTAAAGACGCTACCATTGAAAAGAAAAAAGTTTTTCTCACTAGAACTACTTTTTCAACCGATCGTTCCTATGGCAGCTATATGCTATAGTCATCCGATTTGAATTAAACTTGGCAGCATTGCGTGGAAGCATACAATATTAATCAGTAACAAGTTTGGGAGCAATTGCATTGAAAACAAAAAAGTTTTTCCTACTAAAACTTTTTCTCTGAACTATCTTTTGTATGGCAGCTGTACTATATAGTTTTCCGATTTTCATCAAACTTAGTGGAATTATGTAAAATCATAGAAAACTGAAAAATGCTAGGTTTGGGGGCGTTTGCATTGAAAACAAAAAAGTTTTTCTCACTAAAACTAGTAAAACTAGTTTTTTAACCGATCGTTCCTATGGCAGCTTTATGCTATAGTCATCCGATCCGGCCGGTTCCGACAACTGTGCAGTGTATTTGTACCAAAAGGTTTCGTTCAAAGTTTGGTTAAGATAGCTTTTAAGCTGACGGAGGAGAAAGCATAGAAACAGACGGACGGACGGACAGACGGACATCGCTATATCAACTCAGCTCGTCATGCTGATCAAGAATATATATACTTTATATGGTCGGACATGCTTCCTTCTATGCGTTACAAACATCTGGACAATTTTAATATACCCTCTACAAGGGTATAAAAAAAGAGTGGGTGTCATGGGAAGTACTGAATTCACAACTTGACCACATGGCAGCCACTCTTCAAATAATATTCAATTCAAATTTGCTCTCCACTGTTCCCCCGCACTCTTCCCCCCTCTTCCACTGTTACCTCACTGTTCCGTCACTGTTATCCTTTGTTCCCTCACTGTTCCACCGCAGTTAAGTCACTGCTAACTCACTGTTAAGTCATTGTTAACCCACTGTTTCCTCCTCGTCCCACGTCTTCACTCACTCTTCACCACTCTCTCTTAGCTATACACGCATACCTAATTTGTGTGAATGTGCGACGTTCACTCCAACGCTCACTCTTTTTCGCACTCTTAGCAAAAGCGCTTAGCATTAACCATTTATGTACCCCAAGCAAACGTTTTTTTTGGCAATTCCACCCATTTCGCGATCAATTTTTCCAAATTTTCTTTCATAGTGCGCGCCCGCATAACTAAACGAAGGTCTATGCCAAATCTTACAACTCTGGAGTAAGCGGTATTGGCTGTGGGTTGATAATCAGTCAGTCAGTCATTCGGGCCTAGAAATTTATAAGCATAGAAGATAAATATAGTCAGATTTTGGACTCTATTTTAACATATTTTTGTTCAGGAAGACACATCGAGCTTAAGCCTCATTTACACGACCTGATCACTTAGCAGAGTTTTTGTCTGAGTTGCTGTCTAACCGTGTAAGAAGGCGTCTGAGGCTACTCAGCTGAGTGATCAGATGAAATAGAACCGTTTCTATTTGGCCCAGTGCTCATCTGAGTGCCATCTGTTACATTAAAGGGTTGCCTAATTGCAGTGTGCTGGCGTTGCCACTTTCTGGCAAACGATATACATTATCGATTTTTGGCTATCGTTTAAATTTTTCTTCTATGTGAAATTAATTCGTATTAAAACTAAACAAAAAAATTGCCGATCGCCATGACAAAGAAGAAAGTAAGTGTGTAATTTGTATAACTATTGATTTTAGTATAGACATTAGACTTCTTTTGTAGACATCTGCCGAGTGGACCAAGGATGAGGTTACGCGGCTGATTGACATGTATGTACGAGGGTAAGCCTGCTCTGTAAAAACGAAAATAAGCACAAATGAATTAGCCAAATGAAAGAAAGCTAGCAGCAAAAGCCGAATGGGCACGGATGAGCCCATATTGGTTCTACCGTGGTCGCTTTCTATTAAGTCTCGAGCATCGGAGTCTACTTCTTCAGTATGTTGTACAGCCGCGTATTTGCAATCTGAAGTTAATTGACTTTATTGTAGGTGGCCAATGATGGTGACAGGGAGTCGTTTTCAGAGGATTCATTTTTGGAGCAGCCGGATCCAAAACGGGCCAACAATGAGGAAAATATCGCAAGCGACAAGCGGACCGAAGTGTTGGAAAAGGCTAGATTGGCTTTAAACACACCTGTCAACCAGTATTCACAAAGCGTCAACTCTTTTGGTGAATTTATTAAGTCGCAAGCTGTCACGGTCCCAGAGGAGCACCAGGAAGACTTCTTCCAAAAAATGAAAATAATTACACATGTTAGTAAAAATTAAAAATATATTTTATTAAGTATGGATACATAAATGAAATAAATTAATTGAAAATTAAACTTCTTTATTGCCTCCTGTATCCGGATCCTCCTTTGCAGTTCACACAACACAAGCTGGGCCACATCTCGGCCTTCTACACGGCGTCGAAGCCAGTCACGTCTCCACATTGCTCGATTTGTATACTTTCTTTTGGTTATTTGTACATTGATTTTCTCTTCCATAGTTTTTTCGTGCTGCATTTCACTTGCTAGGAAGGCAACTATAATTTGGAATGCTTCTTTATTCATTTCGCTTTTTATTCTTCTTGTCTTCTTCTTTTATTCCGATGAACCAATGGTTCGTTAACTGACTTATACTGACTCATCTGAGCTCATCAGGCATGTGTAAAAACGAAACTGAGTTGCTCACATGAGTTTTGATCTGACGAAAACTCAGCTGAGTGATCAGGTCGTGTAAAAGAGGCTTTACCAAGCTCTTTCAAACATCAATCTGTAGTCGAATGGACCAAATTCATTTGAAATGGGAAGGTCGCCTAACCTACGATGTTTGTTTTGTCGTTTTTCAGCTTGACTTATGCTTTATTTCCTTCTCGAAATCACAATTAGCCTTGCTTCCATTTTCACTTTCGCAATAATTTTTGCGATTTGGAAGCAAACGTGGTCCAAAATCGGTTTCAGATTGCAAAATATTTGCGAAAGTGAAAATACTTAGGAGCATGGATGTATATGTTGATTTGGGATATGATTTCTAAAGACGTATCTTAACCTCTTTTCATATATAGGGGATCCGGTTTGGGAAGATACAAACTAAGAAGGTTAGGTTCAAAATACCCAAACCGAAACGGTTCTTCGGGGTAGGATTTCGAAACGCCCACCTAGCATTTATTTATTTTTATTTATTTATTTATTTAGAGTTGACAAAAAAAGGCTGTCAACGAAAATTTATATACGTTACAAAAATTTTTATGAGCTAATGAAGCCTATCAAAGAAAATCTAATAAAATTACAAAATAAACTAATAACGACTCCGACACGGTGGGGGAATTTTATTTGCCCGTCCGGCCAGCTATGCCCCTATTCACAGCCAATTGTAGTCAGAGACGTTATTAGAGCTAACAAAAACTTTAATAATATAGAGATCGAGAAGAAAGAGAGAGAGAGAGAAAAAAACTAAAACCTACAGTTAAGTAGGAACAAAGGAGAAAAAATAAGATAATTTAAATTAAAAAAAAAAAAAAAAAAAAAAAACTGAGATAGAGAGAAAAATATCTTAAAGTAAGCTTTAAAAACGAGAGCGTAAGTTAAAGTCGGCTCTAACCGACTTCGATATACCCGTTACTCATGCATAGAAATGATTAATAGCCTTCCTGTATGCCTGAGGTGGGTCAGCCGAAAAGTATGCAACATTTTTTAACTCGGCTATTTATTATCCGCCAGATATTAATAGATATTTGTCAATTACTAAATCCAACATAAATGACTCCAAATTCATCACGATAAACAGATCAGACAACAAAACTTTTGAAAACGTATCACCTTTCCTAATAAAAACAAGAAAGAAAGTCGGTCAAGCCCGACTATTACATACTCTGCACCCTTAATGTCGCAGCTCGAATTTGGTCACGAGTCAAACGGCCAGTTAACACACAACGCACAACGCAGTGCGCTCTCTAAGTCTCTCTCTCTCTCTCTCTCTCTCTCACTAAGATTGCTGCTGAACGCAGTGCTTAGGTTATGGGTGGGGTGGGTGGTGGGTGTTAACTGACCGTTTTTTGCTCATAACTTGAGTATCGTTCATCCGATCTTTATCATTCCTTCAGCAAATCGATAAATAATTTTGAGTACTAGATATCTCTAGAAAGTACGAACCATCTATCATCAAAACTGTAGGAGATATGACGTTTTTTCCAAATTGCGGGGGCGGGAAGGGGCGTGGCAAAAATTGAAAATAAACTTGATCTGCGTGCAGACAATAGGAGTCTACATTTCAAAATTGGTTGCTCTAGCTCTTCTAGTCTCTGAGATCTAGGTGTTCATACAGACAGACGGACGGACGGACGGACGGACAGACGGACAGACGGACAGACGGACAGACGGACATGGCTATATCGACTCGGCTGTTGATGCTGATCAAGAATATATATACTTTATATGGTCGGAAATGATTCCTTCTGCCTGTTACATACATTTGCACGACTTTAGTATACCCTTTTACTCTACGAGTAACGGGTATAAAAACGAGTTGAAACCGACTCTTTATGAAGAGTCGCGGCTAGGGTACCATTCTCTCCCGACAAAAGTATCATTTACCACTTTTATCAGACTGAGGACTCAAAAAAGATTCGATTGTGATCAGAAATTTCATAAAATGCTTGCTGGGCGGCGGTTTGCAGCCTTGGTTCTTATGCCCTGTCTTTAGTTTCTATTCTCTGATCGAGAGAGAGGGCGAGCGCAAGCTAAATGCTCTTCACTGGCCCGCGCTCTGCTCTTGCTGCCTGCTATCTGGGGTCGACGCTGCTGGCGTGTTTGTATGTGGCTTGTTGGCAGCTGTTTGGCGCTCAGTTTGTCATTTGCACGCGCTTACGCCGGTCGCCCCAACAAAACAGAGAAAAAAGAAACCAAAACCCGAGACTGACTGGTTGAGCTTTAGTAGCATTTGCCTGTTGGGACTGTTGTTGTTCTAGTCGCGTGTTTTTTGCGTCGATCGCTGATTTCACTGCTAAATGCAAATATTTGTAATATTTCACTTGGTTTTATTTGGTTTTTTTTTGTGTGTGCGTGAGTGTGTGACTACATTTTTCCAAAGTTCAAAGCCATAAAAACATGGCCAAAGCAACAAAATGTCTTGAGGAGATCGTGCGATATGCCAAATTTCCGCTCTTCCCCCCTCTCTCTCTCTCTCACTCTCTGAGTGAGTGTGAGTGTTTGTGTGTGGACTCTCTGTGTGTTTTGGATCATTGCATAAGGGGAAAAGCAACCACCACCCACCCACGCATCAAAACAAAACAAAACAGCGGAATTCTCACAAAGAAAGGCGCAAAAAAATGCAAATTCCCATATGGATATATCCATATTTAACAATTTTAAATTTCAAGGTTACAAAAATGAAATCAAGATCTGTTTTTAGTTTGATTTACTGTTTGTAGAAGGGGGAGGCGGCGAAACAGTGGTTGATGTGTTGTTGACAAGTTAAGCACAAAATTTTGCTGTGCCAAATTCAACAGCAAGAAACAGAAGTCATGTGTATTAACCCCGTCCAGTGACCTTTCCATTCTGAACTTTTTTTTTTTATGTTTTGTACCTTCAATTGGAGTGCTTATGGAAAGTTATGGCAAAATGCCCGAATTTGTAATTACACTTTGAATTTATGCAAGATCCAAGAACCATTAAAATTGGTCACATTTGACAGTTGAGTACTTTTTAACAACGGAAGGGCTGATTACGGGGCATGCACAAACACATACATACAGCTTCTGTGACTTGGCGTTTGCTACTGTTTGTCAGAATTTTTACTACAAATCTGACTTGGGATTCCCAAGCGGTCTTAGCAGTACTGACATGGGGTAGCCTCTGCAAACTCATTGAAGTTGGACAAAAGATCGCTAATGATTCAGCTCTTGGAAGTTTATGAAATAGCTATACGATCAACCAACCTTTGTGTCTTGTTTTGGAAACGTTATGATGAAAATCATTATTTATTGACCTAGAGCCTGCTAAAAAGTTCCTCCGATTTTGATCATAATCCTCAAAATTGTGTGGAAACTGATAATATTCGTACCTACAGTATATAAAAGCATTACCATTGAGAACAAACAAGTTTTCTTTTCACTAGAACTACTTTATCGACCGATCGTTCCTATGGCAGCTATATGCTATACTCATCCGATTTGGACCAAACTTGACAGAATAGTGTGTAAACAAGTTTGGAAGCGATAGATTTGAAAACAAAAAAGTTTTTCTCACCAAGACTTATTTTCAGACATTTCTTTTGTATGGCAACTACACTATATTGTTGTCCGATTTTCATCAATCTTGGTGGAACTATTAAAAAGCATCGAAAACTTATAAATACGAGGTTTGGCGACGTTTGCATTGAAAACAAAAAAGTTTTTCCTACTAAAACTAGTTTTTTGGCTTAAAATTATATTTGTAGCGATGTTTAGTGTATTTAGATACTTTCTGCAATCTCACATTTTTTTAAAAAAAATTTTTAAGAAAAGCTTTAATTTTGTTCTGTGCCAGCCACATCGAGTTCACATTTTTTGCTCAACCTGTTCCGGTTTTCACTTTTTTATGGAACGCTTGAAACATTCAAATAAGCTTTCATTAAAAATAAAAACGACATCTTAAACAGCTTTATTAAAATACAATTAACTTCTTTGACTTTTAAGTGTGTTTTTTTTTTATGTTTGCAGCATATTCAGGTGAAAAATTAGTCAACAGGAACATTTTGGAAATGAAACATTCGAATTTCGAATGCAAATCGTTCGAATATCAGAACAACTCAAATCAAATCGTTTGATTTTGTTTGCATTTTGAAATCGAAAAAATATGTGAAAACCGGAACAGGCCTGATATACTTTATGTGGTCGGAGATGCTTCTTTCTTTGCGTTACAGACATCTGGACAGTTTTAATATACCCTCTGCAATGGTATGAAAAAATACCTGTACAAAAAATGTTTGATGCAAAAATTTGTTACAAAGTCATTTTTCAAAAGTATTGTCCATCGCTAGCCACTACTTTTTCTCATCTTTAAGGCAATTTTCAGATAACATCTCAAAAAAACGATGCATCTTTTGATGCAATCCTCGAATCGATTCCATTTTGGAGATTCAAATCAATTGTCCGCTTTCCCTCAGCACGTCAGGATTACGAGATATTTGTATGAACGCGTGTTGAGCGAAGTTTGTTTACATTTGTAGGTCCTGTGGCCACATTAAATAACCTTTTGGTATAAGCTGTATTGAATACCAAATGCAAAGTTTTGATTTTGTTCCTAAGATACAAATTGTTGTATTTTAAGGCCTATTTCCAGAACGTACGAAAATAAATTTTTATGTTGAACTTCACCTATAAAAAACAGCTTCGAACAGCTGGTGAGCCATTTATTTAGTCTTATTTATTTTGTTGATTTCCAGAAGAGAAGCTAAATAATCATGGCGTTGCCACATCGATAGCTTGTGTGGATTGTAAAAGCAGCTGATTTGCTGAACTAAATTGAAAATAAATAACTTGCAGCACATTTTTCCGGACAACATCAAACAAATTGAAGGCAAAAGCGAGATGCAACAAAAATGAACAAAAAATAATAAACATATTAGCACATAGATTAGCACTCTTTTTCATTAGTTTTCCATATTTTTTAATATAAAGTGCTTCAAGGCTTTCTCTACCAAGGATCACGAAGTCGCGCATACTTCTGGTAGTACATCATATGACTTTGAAAGCTGTGAGGTGATTTTAAAATTGTTTGAACTTTAATTTGATAAAACATTTAGAATTTAAGCGGCTGACTATTCAGTATGACCCCACTGTTTGACTGCCGTTTTGGGTATTTTTTAGGGTTTTTTAAGACTTTGTGGTCTTACTATAGTTTACAATCCACTTAACATAAATGGGCGTGTTCAGCAGAATAATTGATCCCTGAGCATGTATCAGAAAAAAATTATGCATCGAATAGTTTCTGCTGTTGGAGGGAGCAGTATCACTTTAAAGTAGCGTACTATTTCTTTGATACATGCTCCTGTATCATGATACCCTAAATTGGCTATCATTATACCGCATCAAACGAGTTCAGTAGGAAGATTATTTCAAATTTATACTTGATCAGGGAGCAAGTTGTTCTGCTGAACACGGCTAATAACTTGCAATTTCGTGACATAAATTTTTATTTGTTCTGGAAATAGGCCTTTAAAATGGAAAATATGGTTATTTTACGATAATCTCGTTTTTTTCCAAGTTTAAATTATTCTGAAAAATATTCTGATAAAAAAAAAAAAACATTCTCAAAAATTTCTAGTTGATAGTTTTGTCTCCTCTAATTTATTAAATTTTCAGTTTTTCGATATCATCAGGCTTTTAAATGTTATAGCCCAAAAACTATACAAATTTTCGATTTTTTTTGGCATAATATTTACCAGTAGTTTGAAAATAACAAGGTAACTATTGTGAAACAAAAGAGAGGATATTAAAAAGTTATTTCACATTGATTTTGGTTGATTTAAATACATTTTAAAGGTTAATATTGTTTTAGAAATGTTAAAAATAGTCGGTAATTTTGGTCTTTAAATTTAGGAGACAAAGAACTAACTGAACCAACTGTTATAATCTGAGATTTTTAATATCAGCAATAAATTTTTTAGAATTATTTAAACTTGGCAAAAAAAAAACGATTTTATCAAAAAATATCCATATTTGAGCATTTCCAAACTGACGGGACGTTACGTTCGCACGAAAAGATCTATTTGAAAAATATGAAAGTCTTGGATTTTTAAAAAGATTGTTCTATATTTGGGTAGCAATTAAGTAGCACTTTAATCAGCAAAAACAATGACATCAATCGATCATAAGGAGTTAAAGATATAAGCAATCATATATGCTGTCGTGACGTTACATAAAACGGAAGTGTTTTTTGACTTGTTTTAGAAAGATGCAAAATTCTGCGAATTGGGCAAAGCTTTTTGTAAAAAAATTTTTTTAGTATGATTTGAAATAATACAAGTTTATTGTCCAGGTTATCTTATTCGAAAATGTTTGCTCAATTTTTGTTTATTTGCATAGATATTTGACGTGACGTTACCTGACGTTAAGTTACTTTAATTTCCTCATTATATTTATGTTGTTTTTGTTATAATATAAAGCAGAAACTTACAGCTAGTTGCAATCATAAAGTTTCTTATGGTGTCTTCTGCATTATTTTTTAACTCTTTGTACCCTTAGAAATAGTTTAGAGACCAAAAATCAATGCAATCTAAAGGCATTTTTATGACAACAAAACGTATCCAAATAAGAAAAATTGCGCTTGCGCGACTTTGCATTCCAAAATCTCGAAATGGGTTATGAATATATTTAAAATTGGCTTATATTAGTTCATTTTTATTATTTCCCCATGAAAAAATGATAAAAAAAAAATAGTGCTTTTAAGCAGAGCGGGCAAACAAACGAAACGAAACGTTTCTGAATCGTTTCGTTTCTTTCTTTGCACAGAGCGAAACACTAACAAAACCCGATAAAATGCAACGGTAAAAAAATGAGTTCCGTTCAGTTTGCGTTCGTGAGAGCAAACTAAACGTAAAGCGAAATGCTCTCATCTTGTGAAGGGAACAAAGGGAATCGGAACGATATTCAACGAGGGCGAATAGTTCGGAAACGTTTGCTGCTCAATTTGTATACACTTTTTTTTTTTTACTTCTTTGATTCTCTCAGCTTTGTTGTTTTGCATATATTTCATTCCCAAACGTTTCAAGGCAGCGCAGCTGTCGCGAGAACAATATTCCAATCGTTTCGTTTGCGCTCTTCGGCAATATAAAGTTAGTGGTTTCGTTTTCCCTGACTATAGTAACCGATACAAAACAAATGAATAGTTTCTTCTCTTTCGCGAACGGTTCGTTAAACGTTCCGTTTGTTTGCCCGCTCTGCTTTTAAGTACTTTTCATTTTTTGGTCTCGGTGGACTTTTCTGTGGAAATGCTCATTTTCAATATTAAAATCAATAAATTGGTATCTTATGCAGGGCTGCAAACCGGTTGTGAACCAAACCTTGAACCGATCCACGAGGACGATAATAGATGCTTGATGCAACCTTTTGGTTCGGTTCAAAGAAAAACTATACACATTAAAATTGTTTGGGTTCCCTTGGGCATGTACGTAACAGCAGAGTCGAGAATTAGAAATATAACAATACGCAATATGGCACAATATCTTCGATTTGTTATTTTCTCCTTATCGCACTCCCATTGTTTTTTAGCTTACATATATGTATGTACAACACAACAATTTAAATACGTGAAGAATCGGCGCATATGGATACATTCATACTTATGCGTAGTTTATATTACAAACACATAGACCACAGTACTTTCAGTCAAAGATATTAATTTGTAATGTAATACAAATTCAATGTAAACACCTATGTACTCAGCACAAGGTATTAAACGTTTTATTTTTCATCTTACACATATACATATGCGCCAATCTAAGCAACTCGGTGCATGCTACTGCAGAGACATTTCAGCCGTCTTGTCCAGCAACAAAACTGCATACACTCATACAAACAGAAGTGTGTGCCACACGCAGCGTTGTCAATTTAGCTATTTTTCCCACCAGACATAACTCTTTTCTGAACTCGAAACTCGGAAACTATTCAATTTTGCCGTAACCTGTAATTGTAGCTAATTATTTGACATTTAGACATTTTTGAAATTTTTTTAGAGGGCGGACTGAAGATTTATACTTTCGCCTAGAAGGAAGTCCATATCCAGCACACAAGCGCCAACCTCACGTTAATTATAATCGACGTCTTACAGTTTTACAATGTATATAGTCGTATAGTCGTGTATACCTATTGTATTGTTATTTTAAATATATTGCGTTTTACCCAACGAACCAAGGTTCGAACCAAAGCCAAATCACAAAAATCTCAGACCTCAAATTTCCGAACCTTAACCGTTGTTAAATGTTGGTTCGAACCCGCAAAACGGAGGTTCGCAGCCCTGATCTTATGAACATATTCGAAATTTCGTGTTTTTTTTCTGTACCGTTCTTCAATGCGGCATACACTAAAACATATTTGGTTTGAGAAGGTTAATTAATGTAGCCACAAGACGTACAAATGTAAATGTAAGCAAATCTCACTCAACACACATTTATGCAAATATCTCGTAATCCTGACGTGCTGGGGAAAAAAGGGACAATTGATTTGAATTCAGCGGTCAAATATACATATGAAAAGTTTGCTATCTTCTCTGGTGCAGAAGTTGGCCTTTATTTGTAAACCTGAGCATAATAGATTACATTATATTAAGCTAACTTGCTGCCAGAGTGGCCGTGCATAGATGGAACTTAATGTAATAAAGGTAATGGAAATACGGTTACGTGAACATTTTAATTTCGGTTACAAACTTTAAACTGTTAATATCGGGTAAAGGTTATGGTTTTAATTTCTGGTTTATACGGGTTTTAAAACCATTTTTATGGGGTTAAGGATATTTTAATAATGTTTTTTCTTTTCACTTTTGAGCTATATATTTAATCGATCTCTCATCGAATCGTTTGAAAAGATGGTTCAGGCAGCTTATTTCAAACCTTTCTAAGCTTTAAAGCTCTTTTATACTCACTGCGCCGACAAAAACGGAAGAAAAAATTTTATAAAAACAAAAATTTTCTCAGTTGCCAATGGCAACTTCTCTGCTCACATTGCCGACCCCTGCTCTTAGGCGTCGTTGGTCCAAATTCTCTTAAGAACAAGTTTTAAGCAAATAAAATGAGCGATTTAATGGAAAAATGTAATTTTCACATGAGTAATATTTGCGCCTCAACAACTGAACATTTACTGACTCATTTCTGCATTTCTTACCAGTGTGGTATTATCTTATCGGCGATCATTGTGAATGCCGATAAGATTGCTAAGCGATAAGCAGCAAGCAAGCGGTCCCAATTGTGTGCAATAACCAACTAACTAAACAATGCAACGAGCAGCAGGAAATGCAATTTTTGCTTTAATTTAATTTCCTACACTGGAGTCTCGTCGGCACTGCCCATTTCGCTGGTGGCACATTTGATCAAACCCAAAAGCCAATGAGCGACAAAATGCTAAAGGGTTGCCACATAATGCCCTGCCAAGAGGGCCACGAATTGTCTGTGGTACATCCGCAGCACTTGAGCTTGGAAAATATATGTTGTTTGCCTAAGCAGAAAGCGTGATGCTGATGATGGTTGACGATGATGAATGGTATATGGTGATGAGCACGGCACATTTTTTTGAAAGTAAAGGGAAAAATGTATGCTGAAATTCTAAATAAAGTAAACATTTGTGTATATATTCGCGGTAAATGATGACCCTCGTCATCGTTATTCAAATATCTAAATATTTAAACAACTCAAAACAGTTGGCTGGATTGACTATGTACATTGCCTCTTCAGCGCCCCCTCCTTCTCTCTCTCTCTCTCTCTCTCTCTCTCTTATATAAATTAAGTTCTATAAACAAATGGAAATGGCCATAAACAAATATCAAAGCATAATTTCTCATGTTTGCCACCAAACGACGACCTCCAAATTCAATTAACAGCAAGCGGCGACAATGATTGGAGCCCCTTTTAAAGAAATGATTACATAGGGATAGCAATTGTCGTCTTTGAGAGATGGTGTTGTGATTCAATTAGAGTCTCGTTCATTCGGGTTTCAGGTTTGTGTCATCATTGAGCAATTGCCTTAGCTAATTAAGATGGACAGTTTCGGTAGCGAAAATATGTAGAAATTTATGACATCGATAGCAGATTTACATACACAATCACCGAATCACTTGAATGGCACATGCAAAATGTATTTAGTGCATCTGTGGCGCCAAGCGAACTGAGGAAGCGTCGCGTTCGTTTGAAATACTAACCACTGTGGAGCCACACGAACTGTGTGAATGTCTATCAATCGAACTGTGGCGAAAAGGGAACTGTGTGCGGTGCTACCCATTGCCGCTGTGAAGCCACACGTACTGTGGGAAGTGCTTCCCATCATCGCTTTGGCGTGAAGTACTACCCATTGCCACTTTGGAGCCACACAAACTGTGGGAAGTGCTTCCCATTGCCGCTGTGGAGCCACACGAACTGTGGGGAGTGCTTTCCATCACCGCTTTGGTGTGAAGTACTACCCATTGCCACTTTGGAGCCATACGAACTGTGTCAAGTGCTTCCCATTGTCGCTGTGGAGCCACACAAACTGTGGGAAGTGCTTCCCATTGCCGCTGTGGAGCCACGCGAACTGTTTGCAGTGCTACCCATTGCCGCTGTGGAGCCACACGAACTGTGGGAAGTACTTCCCATCATCGCTTTGGTGTGAAGTACTACCCATTGCCACTTTGGAGCCACACAAACTGTGGGAAGTACTTCCCATTGCCGCTGTGGAGCCACACGAACTGTGGGAATTGCTTCCCATCACCGCTTTGGTGTGAAGTACTACCCATTGCCACTTTGGAGCCACACAAACTGTGGGAAGTGCTTCCCATTGCCGCTGTGGAGCCACACGAACTGTGGGGAGTGCTTTCCATCACCGCTTTGGTGTGAAGTACTACCCATTGCCACTTTGGAGCCATACGAACTGTGTCAAGTGCTTCCCATTGTCGCTGTGGAGCCACACAAACTGTGGAAAGTGCTTCCCATTGCCGCTGTGCAGCCACGCGAACTGTGTGCAGTGCTACCCATTGCCGCTGTGGAGCCACACGAACTGTGGGAAGTGCTTCCCATCATCGCTTTGGTGTGAAGTACTACCCATTGCCACTTTGGAGCCACACAAACTATGGGAAGTGCTTCCCATTGCCGCTGTGGAGCCACACGAACTGTGGCAAGTGCTTCCCATCACCGCTTTGGTGTGAAGTACTACCCATTGCCGCTTTGGAGCCATACGAACTGTGTCAAATGCTATATATCAACTCTGTGGCGCCACACGAACTGTGTAAAGTACCAACTAACGACGCTGTGGCGCCATACAAACTGTTTAAAGTACTAACAAAACGTCCATAGCAGCTGTCTCCAGCGTATACAATATTTCAAACTAAGGTCCACCTCAAGAGCGAGTAGATTTACTGATAGTAGTCACCCACTTTTGCACACAGTTGTATGTTGACACACCTATACATCCAAATGTGTAGATAAGACGCAACACCTTCCACATTTTAACGATAATAACGCTGCTGCTTTTTTGTTTTCCTTATCAACATCCACAGCACACACACACACACACACACACATAGAATGTTGTGTAAAGAGTAAAACGAAATAGAAATACTCAACGGAGGCAGAAATCAGAGACAGACAAAGTCAGCAGCGTAAAGGTGGAACAACATGCTATGAATTCTTGAAACCATCCACAAAACAAACTTGGGAAAAAATGCGAAAATTCAAAAATCTAAAGGATCCCACCATTTTGGGTTTCCTATTCGTAGTTTGGCTTATGGATTGCACATTGGCCCAAGATATGATCAAGGTCACTTGCCGTGATCATGATACCACCATCACCTGTGACTGTCAGAATGTGGAACAGGTGAGTCAACGTCAACCTAACGAATGAGACATATTCATATTCTTGGTTAATCCATCCGCATTCCAGACCATGGTGTTGCCACAACTAAGGGGTGCCATCGATCGTTTAGAGGTACGCAACTGTCGTGATCTCATTGTGGAGGCCAATACGGTGAGCAATACGGAAAGCCTGCACAAGATCAGTTTCCGGCAAATTAATCAGCTGGTGTTGAAAAGTTATGCGCTGAGTGTGTCCCGGTATGCCAGTAATAAGGCATTGATTGTGGAATTTGAGGATGTCAATTTTCGTTTAA
Organism: Lordiphosa magnipectinata; assembly: GCA_037044535.1. Taxonomy (NCBI): domain Eukaryota; kingdom Metazoa; phylum Arthropoda; class Insecta; order Diptera; family Drosophilidae; genus Lordiphosa; species Lordiphosa magnipectinata. The sequence continues at coordinate 73,125 of JBAMBO010004615.1, forward strand.
TCGATTCGCATGCCATCACGGGAAACATTGAGGAGATCTCATTTGTGGGTGGACAGATTGAACAGATGCAACCGTTTGGTTTCACCACCACCAAAAATAGTGCCATATTGTTTAAGATGGAACGAGTGACCATTCAACATCTGGAGAGTCAGGTGAGCGCTGCTACATTTAGAAAACTAATTAAGATTTATGAGAGATTTGAATGTATACCTAAATGTTGGCTAGATGGGTGCAAGATAGAACATTAAGACATCTGTTCCGTCCTAACCGTTCTATTTCCACTTCGTTTCCGGTCCAAACCTTACCGAGCCCAAGTCTAGTCCTTCCCGAGCTTTGCGAATCCACCAAATCTACATCTATTCTGTCACGAACTTCCTGATTTCACGTATATTCCGCCGCGACCTTACCTAATCCAAATTAAGTTTGTTTCGACCGTACCAACCTACCCCAATCGCCTTCTTTTTCGTTCTAACCTTGCCGAATCCAAATCTATTTCGTGCCGACCTTCCCGATGCCACGACTATACCGTCCCTACCTTCTATTTCTTTTAAATGCACCTCTAGCCTGCCTACTTCCCACTCTGAATCTACGTATATCCCTTCCTGATCATCTCAAATACCTACCAAGACTGAATTAAGTCCAATGTCCACGTATATTCCGTTTCAATCGTCCCGAATTGACATCTATTCCGTCCCTTTCTTCCGGATTTTACACCTATTCCGTCGCGACCTTCCCGAATTCAAGGTATTTTCGTTTCGACCGTACCAAACTTTTCGAATCCACGTCCTAAGCGTTCCGACCTTCATAAGTCACAATCTATTTCGTGCCGACCTTCCCGATACCACGTCTATTCCGTACCTACCTTCCTCAATCTACCTTCCCGAATTCAAGTTAATTCCGTTTCGACCGTACCAAACTTTTCGAAACCACGTCCTAAGCGTGCTGACCTTCACAAGTCCCAATCTATTTCGTGCCGACCTTCCCGATACCACGTCTATTCCGTACCTACATTCCTCAATCCACGTCTATTCCGTCCCGACCGTCCCGATTACACGTCTATTTCGTCCTGACCTTTCCAAATACACCTCTAGTCCACATACATCCCACTTTGAATTCACTTATATCCCTTCCTGATCATCTCATATACCGATCAAGTCTTAATTGCGTCCAGATTCCACGTTTATTCCACTCCAAACTTTCCGAATTCAGGTCCTTTAAGTTCTGACCTTCCCGAATTCAAGTCTATTTCGTTTCAACCTTTTTGATACCACGTCTATTAGATCCCTTACTTCCCGTATACATGTTTTTTCCGTTCCGACCGTTCCGATACCAAGTCGATGTCGTTCCGACCTTTCTAAATCCACCTCAAATCTACTAACATCCCACTCTGAATACACGTATATTCCGTTCTGATCATCTCAAACACACATGTCTGACCCTTCCTTAATTCACGTACCGGCAAAGCCTGAATTCTGTTCCGATTCTACGTCTATTTCGTCCCGAGCTTCTCCAATTTATTTCGAATCTAGATACATCCCCTTCTAAACATCTTGAATATATACGTCTACCACTTCCCAAATTCAAAGCCCGCACTTTCTGAATCCTGTCCCGATTCCACGTCTATTTCATTCCTACCTTTGATCGTCCCGAATCCACGTCTATTCCGTCCTTACCTTCCCGAATCCAAGTCTATTCTGTTTCGATCGTTTCGATGCCACGTCTATTACGTCCCTACCTTGCCAAGTTCAAGTCTATATCGTCGCTACATTTCCGATTCCATGTCTATTCCATCCCGAATCCAAGTCTATTTCGTTTCGACCGTCCCTATTGCACGCCTATTCCGGCTTGACCTTCTCAATTTCAAGTCTTTTCCATTCTTACCTTTCCAAATGCAAGTAAATTACGTTTTGACCGTGCATATTCCACTTCTATTCCGTTCTTACTCCGTCCCTACCTTCACGAATCCACGACTATTTCGTTTCGACCGTCCCTATTCCACGCCTATTCCGGCTCGACCTTCTCAATTTCAAGTTTTTTCCCATTCCTACCTTTCCAAATCCAAGTAAATTACGTTTTGGCCGTGCATATTCCACTTCTATTCCGTTTTTACCCTCACGATTCCAAGTCTATTCCGTCCCTACCTTCACGAATCCACGACTATTCCGTTTCGACCGTCCCTATTGCACGCCTATTCCGGCTCGTCCTTCTCAATTTCAAGTTTTTTCCATTCTTACCTTTCCAAATCCAAGTAAATTACGTTTTGACTGTGCATATTCCACTTCTATTCCGTCCCTACCTTCACGAATCCAAGTCTATTCCATCCCTACTTTCACGAATCCAAGTCTATTCCGTTTCGACCGTCCCAATTCCGGCTCGACCTTCTTAATTTCAAGTCTTTTCCATTTTTACCTTTCCAAATGCAAGTAAATTACGTTTTGACCGTGCATATTCCACTTCTATTCCGTTCTTACCCTCACGAATCCAAGTCTATTCCATCCCTACCTTTACGAATCCAAGTCTATTTCGTTTCGAACGTCCCTATTTCACACCTATTCCGGCTCGACCTTCTCAATTTCGTCTTTTCCATTCCTACCTTTCCAAATCCAAGTAAATTACGTTTTGACCGTGCATATTCCACTTCTATTCCGTTCTTACCCTCACGAATCCAAGTCTATTCCTTTTCGACCGACCCAATTCCACATCCTACTTTTCCGAATCCATGTCTATTCCGTCCCTACTTTCCAGAATCCAAGTCCATTCCATTTCGACCATCCCGTAAACACCTCTATACCATCCCGACCTCCCCAAATCCACCGCTAACCCACGTATTTTCCGCTCTGAATGCACGTATATCCCGTCCTGATCATGTTGAATACATGCCCTATCTACCCCATTCCAAATTTTAGTCCCGACCACCTTGAGTCTCGTTCTGATTTCACGTTTATTGCCTTCCAATCGTCCCGAATCTACGTCTATTCCGTTCCGAGCTTCGCGAAACTACCTATATGCCGTCTCTACCTTACTGTATACACCACTTGTTCACGCTCTAAAAAAGCAATACCCAGCCGTATGCTCTTTTGTTTTTGTAATTGCATGTGCAGGGCGCTAGGTATACATAACGACACACATGCAAACGATTTTGGTTTTGTTCTCTTCTTTGATTGGTGTTTGCGCGCGCAAGCAAACTGACCAACAACAATACCCTTATTGGCATTCGTGCTTTTCTGCTTTCGGGCATACCTGCTCTAAAACTACGTCCTGATCATCTTAAGTTTATACGTCTATCTTGTTCCGAATTCACGCACCGATCACCCAGAATGCCGTCCCTTTTTCACGTTTGTCCGTATAAATCCATCACAAGTCCGAGTCTATCCTTTGCAGAACGATACCTTCTCTGTGTTTGTCCCGCCTGAATTCACCCACTTAGAACGCGGGAATGCATTCTTAGTTATAGGCATCTAAAGGGAAGATGTCTTAAGATGTTGCAACAGTAAAGACCCCCAGTGGGTTATGAAAAGGGGTTTAACCCAATGTTCTTCACCCGTTCCGAAACAGACATCACGAACATTTCTTTCGCCACCCAGTTTCTGCCTTCGAAAGGAAAGTCCACACTAATTTTCTTATCTCTTCGCAGGCCTTCAAGAAGTTTGCTGTGGAGAATATGATAATTGATAATTGTCATTTTACGGGTGATCTGCCAACGCGTGCCTTTTACGAGCTGGAAGTGCTCAATGAGCTAAGCATACGTAACAATCAGTTCCTGGAAGTGCATTCTCATGCCTTCTCCTTTAAGCGTAAGTGCCTTCCTTCATCGTTTTTTTTTTGTTCACAACACACACACATTAAATTCTTGCTCTCTGCAGTCATTTCCAAGCTAAGTCTCAGCGATAATCGCTTTGTCTCCGTGGATGGTGAATGGTTGGAGGCTTTTATACGCGATGCTGTTACGCTAAGGGGTAACAATTTTGGACTAACCAGCGAAATAGCCTTTCGCACGCTTGCCGTACATCGCAGCTATCAGTTGAGCGAGCGTCTGGAGTTACGTTTCCACAACAACAGTGTACGCACCATGGTGGAGGCTAAGCCGCTACCTTTGCGTTTTGATGAACATTTTGCATTGAGCATACGCCAGTTGAGCTACAACAATGCCTGGAGCTGTGATCAGCTGGATATGAGTGTACAACCGCCGTTGCCTCGTGCCGATTTCTTTCGTTTGCATGGCGAACAATTGCTATTTCGGGGGGCAGGGAATCAAGAGTTGGTGCCACTGCGTCAACTAATTACGGAGCAGTGTCAAAGGCCCAGCTATGTGGCGTACATTGTGGTGGGCAGTGTATTAATGGCATTGCTATTGCTGGCACTGTTACTGTTGCTATGGTGGCGTCTGGCACAGCGTCGTAAACGTCGCAAATTGGATGTGGTGCAGCCAGAGCCGCGCACCTACAAGGAAACGCAGATTGTATACCAAATTGAGAATGCGGGGCTGCTTAAGACTGATTTGTAGAAACGCACACGCACACACACACGCACACACAGCTGAGAGACGCTAGCGGCGCTCTAAGATCAACCTGAAGTACCACCAGCAACAAGAGTGACCTTTACTGTTAAACCAAAATCTTAGTTTACATATAAATCTATATCTATATATATATATATATATCGAGAGAGTTAGTTAAACTGTAAATAGTTTATTATATGGCATTAAAAAAGTATTGTTTAATTAATTATTTTGTTTGCTTTTACCTGAATAATTCAGCTCTATTGGATGAAGAATTAAGATCTATTAAATATACTTTTTTTTGGGTCATATCCTTTTTACATGAAAAGGCTCTAAATTAATTCGAAATAGGGTTAAATTGATCTTATTTTGGTTCAAGTATTGAAATTTGTTATCGGAAATCGATAGACCGATAGCGAGCAAATCAAGTAAGACCTTTGATGCGAAAGAAAAAGAGTTACAGAGTTAAGACTGAAGTAAAAAAGTGAAATACCAAATAAATACATCAGTTAAGTGATTTGTACATGTACTCTTTATGTATTTAAAGATATTTATTTTATTGACAATGCATTTGCACATATACACCCATGTTCTCAATTCCACTTTCTCAAAAGTTTTGCGATTTAGAGTAGAAATCTAGAACTAAAACCGGTTTTAAATCACAAAATGTTTGTGGAAGTGGAATTGTGAACATGGCTAATAAAGTTGAAGTGTGTGTGTGTTTGTGCGCATGGAAGCTATGCTTATGCTATGCTAGAAAAAACTAGTAAGAAAGTTGGTCAAGCCCGACTGTAATATACTATGTACCTGCAGTAGCAGCTGAAACAGGGAACTTTCTTTTGATTATCCGATCTTTATCATTCCTGCAGCAAACCGATAAATAACACAGTTCTACAAATTGAGACCATTTGTGAGTATCCCGTGTTCTGTCAGCAGAGATTCGCAGAGAAGGTACCTGCGTGAACTAAGTATATGTGCAAAGACTAAATTTAAAAAAAAAAAGACTTATAACAGACTGAATTTTTCAAATGTTTTATTTATTATACAGTGCTCAACAAGAGAACCAAAAAAAAGTACAAATTAGTTTTAAGCTTCATTAACTAACAAAAATATTCAAACAACTATTTCGTCTTCATAAGAAATAAGTAAATATGTATAGGGTGATTTTCAAAATTGTTCTTAGTAAACTAATAACAATTGCTTTTCAATAGTTTATATGTTTTCCTTTTAGCTTAATAACCTGAGTCTACGAGTTTTTCAAGGGTTGAAAGGCTAATCTCCTCCCATTCTGCGACCAAAGCTTCTTTTAGCTGTTTTATGGTATCAAACTGACGGCCACTTTTATAAACTTTGGCTGAAAGGATTCCCCATAGATACTCAATTGGATTTAGATCTGGGCTGATCGCTGGCCACTCCAATACTGGTATATTTCTTGAAGAAAATAAGTCTTTTGTGAAACGTGCTGTATGAATTGTTTCCAATTATTTCCATACAAAGCTCCAGCAAAATAAACGAGGACATCATCTAACAATTGAACATAGATCTCCGCATTTGTTTAAGTTGGTATAAAGCAGAGCGGAGACTTTCCTGTATGTCCAAAAGCGGCCCAAACCATCATGTGAACCACCACCGAAAAATTTCTCTTATGGCATGTTTCCCTTGGTTGCCTTAAATCGCGCCAATATTTATTACTGCCGTCAGTGCCATCCAGGTTGAACTTTTTCTCATCAGAAAAAAAACCTAATGGAACTCGTCGGTCCAAAATTTATATATTACCGCAAATGACAAACGGGAGCTTAGGTGGCGTGGCAGTAGCTTTGGTACGCGCTCGCGTACATATTTAACGTGTTCATTTTCTGCCAAAACTTGATTTACTCGTCTTTGGATACCTTAAGACTTAAATGGCGCTTGATCTGCATGCAAGACATGTTTTTTGGGGTTTTTTTTAAGAAGTTGACTATTGTATTTCGATGTCGATTGACTCTGGTAGTCCCTCAGTCCCTTTATTAATCACGCTCTTCTTCAGACAGGTGGGTCCCACGTGGTATTCTTTTGAAAAAATTACAACTGTTGTTGAAAATCCTTCTTAAAAGTTAGTTTTTTTATGCTTCTTTATGATAAGTATTCCATCTCAATTTACTTTACTTTTTTCCACTAAAATCAACACTAATTTCAATTTGCACATTAAATTATTTCATATGAAAATCAAGATATCTAATACGGAGTTAGGCGAAAAGCAATAAATATCAAGATCAAAAAAGCTGATTGCATATGGAAACGAAGCTAAACAAACAACAAAAAAAAGTTGCATGCCAAAAAGAAATATAAAATAACAGTTAATAAAGAGAAAGACCAAAATAAAAAATGCACATATAATAAGTTCACGCAGGTATAACTACTGTTTACAGTTATATCAAGTAGCCTTTTTATAATTCGGAAATACTTCTACAACCGGCAAAAGTTAACTTATCAATTTAATACTCTTTATTTTGTAGTTTCAAATTAATACTTTTCATCAAATAAATATTTTAAGTATTACCTATATATGCGACAATAAGAGACTAATTTCATTTGATGTAGTATCTTTATTCCCGAGCATACCTGTAGAACTAGCGTTGGAGACTATTGGACAAAAATGGACTAAGATACAAGAGTATACGAAAATTCTCAAACAACTATTTATGGAAATCTTAAGATTCTGTATTGTAGAAAATAGATATTTTAAATTTCAGGACGACATATATACACAGCTAAAAGGCATGCCAATGGGATCCCCAGCATCCCCGGTTATAGCGGACATCGTGATGGAGGAACTCCTTGACAGCACAGTCATAAAACTAAAGCACCCACCAAGATTGCTTACGAAATATGTAGACGATCAGTTTGCCATCACGAAAGAGGAAGAGATTCAGAACACACTTGACGCACTAAACTCATTTCACAGGAATCTAAATTTCACTATGGAATCGGAGATGGATGGCAAACTACCATATTTAGACTCCAAAATTAACAGACAGGGAAATCAACTTAAGCTAAGGTGGTACAAGAAGCCATCAGCATCAGGCAGAATCAATTACCATTCCAAGCACCCGAGAAACATGTTGATAAATACAGCAAGGGGTTGTATACAACGGATGATGAACATTAGTGACGAAATATATCATAAGGAGACCATTTCAGAAATTAAACAAATATTGAAAAACAATGACTTCCCAACAAAAATTATCAAATCCCTGATTAAGAAGAACGGCCAACCAATTTCTAAGAGGAAACAACAACCCAGAATTTACAAGTCTCTGACATATGTTCCTAAGCTTTCTGAACGGTTCGCCCATTCAGACTGCTTTAACAAACAAGACATACAACTAGCCCCCACAAACCTAATAGCACAATGAGAAACTTCTTCAATAAGACGAAGTCCAAAATAGCCATAGCCGATAGGAGTAATGTTATCTACAAGATACCATGCAATGGAAATGCAGATAACAGTTGCAACAAATTGTACATTCCCAGCAAATTTTTTCGAAGCGCTCCACTGCGAGCACTACAGAAGCGCTCAATTGAAGCGCTCAACTCTCCTTGTAAATACTGCTCCACGAAAGCGCTCAATTGTAGCGCTCAACTCTCCTTGTAAATACTGCTCCACGAAAGCAGTATGCTAGCGCCGCCTGCTTGCATTTTTTCTTCTTTATGTTGTTCTTTTTGTTCTGCTTTCTACGGCACGCGCCGCACAGTGGGAGTTTTGGTAAATTTAACTGGAATTAATTCAAATTTAAAATTTGAAATGGTGCGAATTTTCTTTAGAAAATAAATAGTCACTACATCCCTCAGTCAAATGGTAGTTAAAGCTTTTTTGTGCTATCGATAAAGATACGATCAGCAAGGAGTGCCAAAAATGCCGATTGAGAAATCTCGTGTGCTAACATATTTTTAAGCCTCTTAGTAAGCAGCGGAGAAGTCATAAAACAAACGATAAAGCTGATATAATTTTTGTTTTCAATTAAAGTTAAGAGGTATGTATGTGTGTTAAAAAGTTTTTGTGAGTTCGTTTAATATGTGTTTTAGTTAAACAGAATTATGTAGTGAAAAATATTTCACTTTTTAATGTTTCGTGGACTAGAACTTGTGACTGCTGTTGTGATTTTTTTTTTAGTTTATGTGTGCGTGTATGTGAAATTGACTGTCGAGTTCAGCACTACAAACTACACCAAAAAACGTTCTAGTGGTACTAAAAAATAAAAAACTAAATAAAAATATTTATTAAATTAATTTTTTTGAATAAAAATTAAATTTTTAATTAAAAATTAAAGTCAAAATATATGTCTTTGTTTTATTATATGTCAAAAATTTTTAATTTGAATTTATTCCACCTAAATGTACGAAATTTCCCACTGTGCGCCGTCGCGACGAAGTCAAGTGTCAAAGGGAAATGTGAGATCGGTAATTGTTGCGTTTGCTTTACACGTTCAGTTTGTTCTTTCGGTCGTTGCTGCGTTGCAAAAATAATATTTTTGTTATTAATTTTACTAAAATAAAAAGTAAAGTGTTTTGGCTCTGGCTTAACGTGTTAATTAAGTAAAATTATAAAAATGACGCACAAACTTCTTGGCTACAGCAAGCGGCATTTTAAGAGGCTTGTGGCGCAAGAAGTAGGAAAAGGTGGAAGTGCGAATAGCCAAGGGAATCCAATAGCAGAAGTTGAAGCAGATTTACCCTGATTACTGATTAAAATTATATAAAATATTTTCAAAATATAATTGTATGGGTTTTAGTGACCTGTTTTGATTTAAGATTTGCAAAAAAAAATGTTCCTTAACTTGAAGTCTTTGTTATTAAGTTTTCCCATCTTCAATCAATAAAACTTATAATCATGTTATAAATAAATTGAAATGAATTGAAAATTTTATTTTAATTTTGTATAAAAAATGTTCTTTTGGAGCGCTTTTTACAGCTCTTTTTACTCTGGGAGCATAGTGCTTCCTAGAGCTCCTTTTACATTGCGAGCGGAGCGCTTTCAAGCGCTTTATTCGCAGTGACAGTGTAGCGCTTCCTAGAGCTCCTTTTACATTGCGAGCGGAGCGCTTTAAAGCGCTTTTTTCGCAGTGAGAGTGTAGCGCTGACATCCAATGACATGGCAATGTTAAAAATAGCACTAGTTACAAGGAGAGTTGAGCGCTTCACTGCTCCTTTTGAGCGCTCTAATAGCGCTCTTAGAGCGCTTTGGGTTTTGCTGGGTTGGTACAACAAAATCAAAATTAAAAACAAGAATATCCCAACATAGATCGGGCTACAAACTCAGACATCAAACAACCACACAAAAAACGGCGCTCGCGACACCACTGTATGGATAGCGGACACTCGCCGAATTTTGAAGCAACCACAATCCTGCAGCAAGAAAACCACTACAGCAAACGCTTCACTATAGAGACACACCAACAGACAAGAGTCTTAACTACAAGACGGACACGGAAAACTGTGCTCACCTATACAGACACTTACTGACAAATAATAGATCAGTATCCAACTCCACACCGAACGGAGCAGACGTGTAAAATAATGTATGTGAAAAATCTAGCTTTACAAGCTTTTACATTCGATGGAAGAAAAAATGATGCTTTGACCCGAAGAGAAATTGAGTCGCATATTGTGATTCTTAAGGAACCGCAAAGCAAGTTATTGGGTCACATAAAAGTTGACGCTGAAGACTCCAATACTAAGCAAAAAAAGCTTTGCGAATTCTTCGAGGAAAAAAAATTAAGTCTAGCAGGCTTAATAGGAATTTGCTGTGATGGAGAACCTACCAATACTGGAATTGAAAATGGAATAATTCGAAAGTTACAAGTTTCCTTAAGTAAACCATTACATTGGTTTGTTTGTTTGCTACATTTCAACGAACTTCCACTACGCTATTTGTACAATGCCTTAGAAAATTCTAAGACAAGTGGACCATCCACTGCTTGTGGCACTTTGGCGAAGTTACTTGAGACATGTGAACAACTTCCGGTAAGCACCAAATTTTAATACAACTTCATCAAATTTAAAGCAAACATTTTCTTGCCGAATATACCTCGTTTTGAACCCATTTCATTTGGGAATATGCCTCCAACTATTGAAAGTAAAGATGAAAAAAATCTTTCTACTGACGTTTTTTATCTATATAGAATAGCCAAAGCTGTATCGGAAGGTTCGTGTTCAGAGGATGTCACCAACATGAAACCGGGAAAAATTGTTCATTCGCGCTGGTTGACACAAGCAAGCAGAATTTTACGCCTTTATGTCGCTAGTAGTTTACCATCAAACAATTTAAAAATTTTGACTAATTTCATTATGAAAGTTTACATACACCAATGTATTTTAATGTCAAATTTTATAACTCTGTGGTCAGCACAGTTCTTGCCGAAAAAACTTCAAGAAATTGTGAACAAAGCAATACACACACAATTCATTTTTTGCCCATACAGTAAATATTTTGTTAGCAATGCTTTTCGGTGAAAGAAAATCTGTTCGAGAATATGCTATTAACAAAATTATTTACTATCGCGAAAAATTACAAGATACGTCTAAGCTCCGGTCTTATAAAAAGAATATAATTAATTTCGACTGCAGAGATTATATGAATTTTTTATTATTAATTTGAACCTCCGTTAACTTTTAACATTCCACATGAACACTTATTGGAGTATTTAAATTTTGAGGAAATACCACTGGCAGATCCAGAAATTCTATCCCACATTCAGGGAACCGAACGATGTGTGCAATTGTTGACACATGTCGCACGACGCGTAATGCCGCACAATGTAGATGACGTTATGTCAGTAACTTTAGAAAGTCGTTTAAAATATCCACAAATCGAGTCGAAGCAAGAGTCGAAGTATTAAGTTGTAAATTAGTGAAAATTAAAAAATTACATAAGCGTTTTGTATTGTGACTTAACATTGTTTTCATTAATTTGGCAAATTTTTAGATATAAAGAAAAACGGCATCTAATGTATTTTACGCCCCCTTTCGTGCCACGCCCACTTTTTTTTGAATACCTTATATTTTCAAATTATATTGAATATATATTTCAAATTGCAAACCTATATCTTTTATTGTCAAAAAGTTATAGACTTTTGATTTCCAATTTATTAGTGTATGGCGTGAACCTCAATATACCAAAATATACTGCAACCTTAAATTTTCATGCTTCGCAGCGGGGGCTAGGAATTCATTTTAGACATGGGATTTCTTCGTGAAATTTTCTTAGAATTCATCGCAGATTCCGAATCTGCTATACGCTTATCGCATAAAAAAATTGACCCGCCCTACTGAAGATGGTTGCCGAGGAGCAACCGAAATACTATATATTGGAAAACATCATACATTTTTGTGTGTTTCACTTGACCTAGAGCCAATAGAGGCAATACTCAAATTCTCCAAATATTTTATGTATAAAATTAATACCGAAAATTATGGCGAAAAGGACCAACTATTTAATATTGCTATATGTCTGCAATATGTCTGCAATACGAAAGAACGCGCATATACAGGATTCTGTGAACAGCTGAATTTGCAGACTTGCTGAATTGACGACTTGGCACACAAACATGAGATAATTATAATTCAAAAACTAAATAAATTGATTAAAATTATGGCGCTGTCTCTTTTTTGGAAAGGATTTTAATGACAGATCCATGTGATACGTCATTAAGATCAATTGGATATCTTAAAGTATATTAAAAACAGATCACTAAGATCAAATGGATATGATGAATTGAATATTAAAGATCAAATGTTTATTTTACAAAGAAATTATATTTATAATAGTTTAATTGGATAGTCGTTAATTAGGCTATAGTTTTTTTAATATATTTTTTTTTGAAAGTAAATCGACTTCGAAAAGTACCCAAATAAAGGATCCATTGTGTACCCAAAAATCATCCAGAGTATCATCGAAAACTATATTTTCTATTCCATTTAAATTTCGAGTTTAAATTTCAATTTCTTGATTTGGTTAGCCAACTTACCCTATGGGCAAATACGATTCCAATGCCTGATGCACCGTCAACTGTGGCTCGGATAAAGCAAATCCCTTGGACAGTAAAGCATGATGGGCGCTTATGGTTTCCTCAATGCCACTCATATCATCCATATCCTTGTCATCTAAAAAATGTAGTCAAAATTATAAAAGGAATTGAAACAACTCGAGGGGGGAGTTCACCTGGCAAATTAAGCTCCTTCTTCATCAGATTGGCACTACACATGCCACCCAAATAGGCCAGTTCTTGTTCCAGGCGTATGAGACACGAGTTGCTGGCATTAATCTGAGCGAGAGAGAGAGAGAGAGCAATCAAAAGAGTGAGTGAAAACTGCAAGTTTGTCACAACTTACAGCTGAGGGATTGTCATAGCCCACCACCAGACACTTGAAGCCAAAGCGATTATTGTGCGGATCTTGGGCATATAACGAGGCCGTTTCCAGTGAAAATTCCACACAATTTCCCGGCAATATGAGCACATTTTGTAACCAATTTGAGGCGCTGTTGGTGCAAAAAACATTAGTCAGTTTAAAGCTTGACTTAGAACATGGACCAACTTACGTGTTAAACTTCTTAACCACAATCCATTCCCTGTCTAGCGACTCCGGTGTGGTTGTGCGACTACAACTAGTGAGTGTCAACTGTGCATTACGACTTGTGCCTTGTGCTCGTCTTTGGTCATAGCAATCCTCATTCGTTGATGCCACCTGGCAGGGTTGTGGATTGCTGGATGGTCGCATGGGTATGGACAGCAGCAAATAATCCTCCAGCTGGGCTGTGCCGCACTGGGCATCAAACTCCAGGGTTAGCCATTGCACACAGGGTGGAAACTCTACGCGATAGCAACTGATGGTGGCACTACGATACGGATGATCACTCTCTACGACACAATAATGATTGCTGGTGGTGCTGCTTAACTCTTTGGTTACGTTCAATTGATTGAGGGCCGCTATGTGGGGTAAGATTTCCTTAATGAGTCCCAGAATTTGTACCGAACTTTTGGGATCACTGCAGGCCAAATTGGCAATGTGGGCATAGATCAGAGGCAGGAGAGTGTGAAACATATTGGAGGCGGATAAATTGAAAATCTCTAGCAATTGTACAGGACCCAGCCCGCCGCCTATGCCGCCGCCACCAACCAAAACAGGAGCCTCCTCCGAATCGGATTGGGCATTAGGCAGCTGTTGTTGTAGTTGTTGTTGTTGCTGTTGCTGTTGCTGCTCAGGCTGTTCGGTACGCTCATTGCCATTCAATTTGGCCGTCTCAGCCGTTTCCTCTACCCCAATCTCGGTGGCTCCTATCTCAATTTCCATTTCAAAGGGATTTGTAGAGCGTTTATCAAATTTCAAGGTCTCTATTATGCCCTTGGAGAAGGATTCAATACGTTTGCCCAAATCTCTGGCTGGATCCACTGGCAGGGCAGCTGTTCTGGAATTGTTGGCCCAATTGATATCCATATGTTCCTCAATGGGTGTTATATTATGCTCGGAATCAATGGTCTGTGTGTGATTGGAACTATTATCCGAGGGTGAGCTGGAAAAGGCCAAAGCATTGCGGCCTAGGATCAACAGTTCAGTGCACTTTTTTGTTATATCCGAGGCAATCTGCAGGGCGGTATCTCGTGTGGACACCTCTGGAGCCATTAGAGAGCCACCCAGTTCGGCTGCCGCTGCTGCTGTGGCTGCACTTCCTCCTCCTCCGCTGGCGCCCACACCAGTGTCCTTTTTCATGGGCGTGCTATAATAGAGTATGCAAGGCAATTGACCTCTAGCCGGTGTGGTACCATTAAAGCTCAAATCGCAAGCATAGAAATTGAAGCTAGCCCCACAGGGACCCCTGACTGTGGGCAAACCGGCATCCCCCGAGCAAGTGCGCGCACCTTGGGAACATAAACGCAAGGCATAACGGGCCTGATCCTTAATATGCACCGGATTCTCAAATTTAATTTCAGCCAAATCATTGTGTACCGCCTCCTGGTCATAGCTGCCCGTCACCGACTCCAAAGTCTCCCACTTATGTTGGGGTTGCAAATCTGCAGTATTATCATACAGCAACTCGAGTTGATAGTCATAGCTACCCGAACCCGAATAGACCATGGCACCGGCTATGGCTATACCCGGACGATCCACACTGAAGGCAATGGCATCGGGTCCAAAGTTGCCCGTATTCCAAGTCCTGCTCAAATCACAGCGGGCAAATCTGGCGCCCGTCGAGTGTAGAGTTCGTGGCGGTAGAAACATTTTATCATACTCCCCCAGTGCGGTCTGATAGACAATCTCCGCCATGACACGAGCCAACAGATGACAACAGTTGTCTATGAGGCCCTGATTGATGCACTCCATACCCTTGCCGTCCTTCGAACTGCCGCCCAGACTACGACTGTACATGGACTCAATTCTGGCTTTAATGGGACTGGCTATTATGTCCAGCAGACGCACCAACACATCCTTAAAAGTCCACGAATTGCTTAGAAAGTCACTTTTCTCCTGCTGTGTACGATAAATCATTTGCTCCACCAATATGGGATACTGATGTGCCTCCGTGGACGAGAGCATGGGCAGACCCGAATTATCACTGGGACTTATGATGGACTGACGTTCATTGCTGGCCGCATTGCTTAGCAGCGAGAAGGTGGCTCTCAATTTCACAGTAGGTGAACATAGTCCGGCCAGTATGGCGCTAAGCAGACGCGAGTGCAAAGCACCACGGTCCATTTGGGACAAAAGATCGCACAGGCAATTCCATTTCAATGATGAAGTTGGATAAAAGGCATCGAAACAGGCCACAAAACTTAAATGGCACTCGTCCAGTATTTCCAAGACGAGGGCATAGCCTGGAAAAAAGAAGACAAGAAAAGAAAATGAGTTTACATTACGAGCAGTAGCTAAGTCAAAGTTTGTTCAACTCTTTCTCTCAAACATACTCAACCACCTACAAATCTACTCCCTATAACTCGCCTTCATCTTATACATACCCACTTCTCCATACTTGCGGTATTTCAAAACTTAAAACTAATTCATCTAAGACGGAAAACATTCTTGGTTTATGCAAATCTACCCACTACATGAAAGGAATCTTTCATAATACCTTTCCAGATAATAAAGAAAGTAATTCCTACATCGAGAACTACAGCTATTTCAGAAATTGTAATTACCACACAGATAAAAGACAGATCTATTTGGAATCATATCCTTTTTTTTTGTAAATTATAATAACCCTTTGACGATTGTCAGCTCTATTGGATGAAAATATAAGATCAATTTAACATTAAAAAGATCATATCTGGCATTTCGGCGGGTATCTCACCAATGGCAGCAAGAAAAACACTTGAATGAGGACCATATTGATGACATGCGACAAAATCCAAATTATGATAGTCATGAATCATGACAAGAATTCCATTTTGGTATTAATTAACAGTATCAAACCATTTGTGCAATGCAATATGCTTTTTTTCTTCATTCTCTTTAACACCAGAAGAATAGTCAGCAGATTAGATTGGTTTTTAAAGACATTTTAGTACCAAGACATTTTAAGACATTTTAGTACCAAATTAATTATTTAGAATTATTTTAGTTAATTTTTTCAAATAAAATAGGCGTCGAGTTTTCGCTCAAATTCAAAAACAGTCAACTTCGTAGATTTTAGCTAGACTTTCTTTAGTTATTGCTAACATCTCGTACAGACAACACGTTTTAAGAGACAAATATATATTTTTTTTTCAAGTTTTAGTGAAATTTTTACAATACTTTTTGGTTTTTCTCGTAAGCAAACAAAATTTTAGTTCTAATTTGATTTTTGATTATACATAAATATGTCGTCGTTGGAAGCTGAGAGCAAGCTGACAATTGCCAGCGGGGTGAAGAGCGAAGGAGATGGTGCGAGCAATCTATCGGAGAATGAAGATGTAAATGACAACTTGGAACATGCAACACAAAAAGATGTCGATAATCATGAAAGAAAGCGAAAACGAAAACGATCAAAGCCTACAAAGTCCTTGGAGGATGCCGAAGATAGTGAAGAAAAAACGAGAAAGTCTAAACGCCACAATGGCAATCATGATGATACCAGAAATACTACCAAGTCTGTGGAGGATATGATGCGATTTCCATTTCTCAACTTCTTGAGGGAGTATCGGCTCAACACTGACTATCGTGGACACGAACTAGTCTATAATGCGACACGCTACTGGAATAAAATGCCCCCGAGTCGACGCAGTCTATATTCACCGGTAAGAGAAATTAGAGAGAAAATTCGAATATATAGTAAATGATTTTTTTTACAGGAAGTCTTTCGGTATAGAAACAGAAATCGGTTTAACTTTTCAGACTCCGATGATGATGATGACGGCGAAATCGACATGACAGATGCTATCGGATGTAGCACAAGAAAAAGAAAAGCCCCAAAACGTCGAAAGCCCAAACGGAAGAAGAGGGGATGCAAACCCAAAGCGCCCAAGCGCTTTTGCATCTCGAAGCGCGCAGGCAAACCAAAGCCCAAGCCAAAATTGAAACGCAACAAACCGAAACGCAAGCGATGCTAAAAGGCCATCTTCTAGCATAATCAATCATAGACAAATCAACAACGACAATTTTAAATTTCCACATGTAACTTCTACCACACAAGATTCCAAATTTCTAGCGCGATTCCTCCAAGTTGAGGGTGTTTAGGGTCAAAAGAATAAAGACTGTTTCAATTCTACTACTTCATTTTGTGTTTATTTATTTAGCAAAATATATGTTTTCTGTTGAACTGTTGTCTGCTCGACGCTTTGCTCTCTTACGATGCGCGTGTTCAGGTTTTTTGTTTACTTCACGAGGCATTGGTTTGTTGTGACGTCTACTTCGTGTTTCGCTGCTAAGCACATAAGCGCAATGTTTGATTGTGTGAGTTGGGACACCACTTGTTTTGATTATCATGAATACGGGTAAATATATACATCGATGGTGAAGATCGAAAGGTCGACCAATTTGATGACGATTTCACTTCTTCGTTTTGTGTTTAAAATACGGTAGCGACCCACTCTGGCTACCTACAAGTAGATACATTAGTCGAATTTACCACCCCCAACTTATCATAAATACATAAGTTGGGGGCCGCAAACTCGACTTCCGTCCCGAGCGGCAGAACATCACTCTACGCCACTGCCAACTTTTTATTTTCTTTGTAGAAGAGTGTTAATTGAAACATACACAGAAAAAAATCCTAAATATCCGGGCCAAAATCCATCCCCAATGATCTGTGAAGTCGGTTAAGCCCGGATTTTCTCAAACCAACTTCAAGAGGATTGACTTGAGTATGGAATTTGTAATCTTCAAGTTGAAAATTTGTCTTGATCCCAATTTTAGCTCGGGAGAGCTTGACTTTAGCTCGATATAGGCTTATTTCAAACACCAAAGGGGATTTATATAATTTTGTTATTCGAGCTCGATTTGATCTTTCAGTCGCATCCACTCAAGAAGGTCCTAGATAGATTTAGGACCGTTTTCTTATGTTGGTGTTTTTGCAAATCTAGATGAATTTTGTAGCAATCTACTTCATCCTCATTGATTTCAAAACCATCTACATGCTGATGCAAATTAAGTGTTTTTATGGTCACACTGAAAAATATTTGAAAACAAAAAACAACTGCTGCTAAAAACAGTAAAGTCTGAATTATTATTAATTAACCCAAAAATGGAAAATATTGGATGTGCCTTTAATATACAAGAACACCTGCAGACATTGCTAAAATTGCAGATGCACATTCTGATTCCCCTTGTTCATTGCTTAAGCTAAGTTTACACATCCAAATAATTTGGCTAAATTTTGATAAAAAAAAAAGAGCCATGATTAAAGATTTTACAGGATTAAAAACTTAAACTATGGTTCCATACGCAAGTAATTTGATCAAATATGGCCGAAAAGGTCCACAATTTGTCCAAATTATTTGCCTGAGTGAACATAGCTTTCGACATACTGCTTAATCTCCGATCATAGTAACAAGTCGTTTCAAAAGAAAAACCTTCTCCTCTGTAAAATTCTTGTCTTAATTTTTAAAATTGGCGCGCAATATACAAAACAAAAATCAGCCGAGTGCAGAGGTGCTACCAACCTAGTATTAGACCATTCCAGCCCTCCCGGTGTGACCGTGGCGCAAATGCCCGAATTTATAATCAACCTACATGAGACAACCAATTGCACAAAAACCATCTAGTTGCAAAATCTAGATGGATTTCGATTTGAGCAAAAACATGAATATGAGAAAACGGCCTTTACACTCGATTTACATACATTAACTGATTTTGGAAACGGCTTGTTGCAAGAATACCCGAGATGAAATTCAGCTCGATATTCAACAATATTCAATGCGAATAAAAGACTGCTGCAAAAATGCCTGAGATTGACTTGAGCTCGATATTTAAACTCAAGTTGACCCCAGAAAACAAAAAAGGTCACAGAACAACTCACAGAGCAAGACAGACTGAACAACTCACCGAGCAAGATAGACTGAACAGCTCACAGAGTTGCTCTGAGCAAGACAGACAGAACAACTCACAGTGCAATAAGGACTGAACAAGATTATCTGAACAAAAATGAACAATTGAAGAAGAACATCGGCACTTTGTCAGTTTGGTGAACAACTTAATTTTGTTTACTCACTCATAACCAAACCCAACACTTCTTTTTAGGCAGAAAAACGGGCCACGCGGGACAATTGGGCCATTGGAGTAAGCGGTTCGAATTTGTTTAATAGACATTTTAGTACCAAATTAATTATTTAGAATTATTTTTTGTGAAATTTTTCACATAGAATAGGCCTCGAGTTTTCGCTCAAATTCAAAAACAGTCAACTTCGTAAAATTTAGCTAGACTTTCTTTAGTTATTGCTAACATCTCGTACAGACAACACGTTTCAAGAGACAAATATATTTTTTTTTCAAGTTTTAGTGAAATTTTTACAATATTTTTTGGTTTTTCTCGTAAGCAAACAAAATTTTAGTTCTAATTTGATTTTTGATTATACATAAATATGTCGTCGTTGGAAGCTGAGAGCAAGCTGACAATTGCCAGCAAGGTGAAGAGCGAAGGAGATGGTGCGAGCAATCTATCGGAGAATGAAGATGTAAATGACAACTTGGAACATGCAACACAAAAAGATGTCGATAAAGTCGAAGGAAAGAGAAAGCGAAAGCGATCGAAGCCTACAAAGTTCTTGGAGGATGCCGAAGATAGTGAAGAAAAAAAGAGAAAGTCTAAACGCCACAACGGCAATCATGATGATACCAGAAATACTACCAAGTCTGTGGAGGTTATGATGCGATTTCCGTTTCTCAACTTCATGAGGGAGTTTCGGCTCAACACTGACTATCGTGGACACGAACTAGTCTATAATGCGACACGCTACTGGAATTTAATGCCCCCGAGTCGACGCAGTCTATATTCACCGGTAAGAGAAATTAGAGAGAAAATTCGAATATCTAGTAAATGATTTATTTTACAGGAAGTCTTTCGGTATAGAAACAGAAATCGATTTAACTTTTCAGACTCCGATGATGATGACGGCGAAATCGACATGACAGATGCTATCGGATGTAGCACAAGAAAAAGAAAAGCCCCAAAACGTCGAAAGCCCAAACGGAAGAAGAGGGGATGCAAACCCAAAGCGCCCAAGCGCTTTTGCATCTCGAAGCGCGCAGGCAAACCAAAGCCGAAGCCCAAGGCGAAGCGCGCCAAACCGAAACGCAAGAGGTGCTAAAAGACCATCTTCTAGCATAGTCAATCATAGACAAAAGCAACAACGACAATTTTAAATTTCCACATGTAACTTCTACCACACAAGATTCCAAATTTCTAGCGTCTCTGCAAGCGCAATTCCTCCAAGTTGAGGGTGTTTTGGATTAAAAGAATAAAAACTTTCAATCAACTTCATTTTGTGTTTATTTATTTAGCAAAATATATGTTTTCTGTTGAACTGTTGTCTGCTCGACGCCTCTCTTACGATGCGCGTGTTCAGGTTTTTTGTTTACTTCACGAGGCATTCGTTTGTTGTGACGTCTACTTCTTGTTTCGCTGCTAAGTACACAAGCGCAATGTTTGATTGTGTGAGTTTGAAAGCGATAGCATTAAAGACTTTTTTCAGACCCATCTTTTCTATGGCAGTTATACTATATTGATGGCCGATTCTCATCAAACTTGTTGAAATTATGAGAAATCATAGAAAACTAAAAAATGCAAAGTTCGGGGACATTTTCATTGAAAACAAAAAAGTTTTTCTCACTAAAACTAGTTTTTCGACCGATCTTTCCTATGGCAGCTTTATTCTATAATCCTCTGATTTGAATAAAATTTGTCAGAATTAAGTGGTAGCATATAATATCGATCAGTAACAAGTTTGGGAGCGATAGCACTGAAAACAGAAAAAATTTTCCTACTAAGACTTTTTTTCAGACATATCTTTTGTATGGCAGCTATACTATATAGTTGTCCGATTTTCATCAAACTTGGTGGAATTATGTGAATGGATAGAAAACTGATATATACCAGGTTTGGGGACGTTTGCATTGAAAACAGCAAAGTTTTTTCCGCTAAAACTAGTTTTTTGACCGATGGTTCCTATGGCAGCTATATGCTATAGTCATCCGATCCGGCCGGTTCTGACAAATGTGCAGCGTCTTTGTAGCAAAAGACTTCGTGCAAAGTTTGGTTAAGGCATCTTTTAACCTGACGAAAAGTTAGCATGGAAACAGACGAACGGATGGACAAAGAGACAAACGGACATGGCTATATCGACTCGGCTGTTGATGCTGATCAAGAATATATATACTTTATAGGGTCGGAAGTTATTCCTTCTCCCTGTTACATACTTTTACACAAATTTAATATACTCTGAGTACCTTCGGTATCAAACAGAGTCAAAACAAATATATTGGTTTCCCACAAAACGCTTCTAAAAAGGATTAAAATTGGCATATTTTGCCACTTTAAGATCAAATTCATAAAAATCTCAACGTGATGCACCATTTCTGAAAACAGATTCGTGTTCAGCACACGAAAATCATCTAGAATCACCACCAACCATTCAATATACTGGACCTTGTTGCCTTGTGTAATCAACATGAATTAAACTAGATACTGAACATATCAGTGTACAGCTCACAGAGCAAGATAGACTGAACAGCTCACAGAGTTGCTCTGAGCAAGACAGACTGAACAGCTCACAGAGCAATAAGGACTGAACAAGATTATCTGAACAAAAATGAACAATTGAAGAAGAACATCTGCACTTTGTCAGTTTGGTGAACAACTTAATTGCGTTCACTCACTCATAACCAAACCCAACTCTACTTTTTGGCCACGCGGGACCATAGGGCCATCGGAGAAAGCGGTTCGAATTTGTTTAATTTTAGCACCAAATTAATTATTTAGAATTATTTTTAGTTAAATTTTTCAAATAAAATAGGCGTCGAGTTTTCGCTCAAATTCAAAAACAGTCAACTTCGTAAATTTTAGCTAGACTTTCTTTAGTTATTGCTAACATCTCGTACAGACAACACGTTTCAAGAGACAAATATATTTTTTTTTCAAGTTTTAGTGAAATTTTTACAATACTTTTTGGTTTTTCTCGTAAGCAAACAAAATTTTAGTTCTAATTTGATTTTTGATTATACATAAATATGTCGTCGTTGGAAGCTGAGAGCAAGCTGAAAATTGCCAGCGGGGTGAAGAGCGAAGAAGATGGTGCCAGCAATCAATCGGAGAATGCAGTTTTAAATGACAACTTGAAACAAACAACACAAAAAGATGTCGATAAAGTCGAAGGAAAGAGAAAGCGAAAACGATCGAAGCCTACTAAGTCATTGGAGGATGACGACGATAAGTCTAAACGCCACAAGGGTAATCATGATGATACCAAAAATACGACCAATTCTGTGGAGGATATGATGCGATTTCCGTTTCTCAACTTCATGAGAGAGTTTCGGCTCAACACTGACTATCGTGGACACGAACTAGTGGACAAGGCGACTCGGTACTGGAACATAATGCCCACGAGCCGACGCAGTCTTTATTCACCGGTAAGAGAAATTAGAGAGAAAATTCGAATATCTAGTAAATGATTTATTTTACAGGAAGTCTTTCGGTATAGAAACAGAAATCGACTCTTATTTTTTGACTCCGATGATGATGAAAGCGAAATGGATATGACCGATGCTATCGGATGTAGCAATAGGAACAAAAGAGCACCAAAACGTCGAAAGCCCAAACGGAAGAAGAGGGGATGCAAACCCAAAGCGCCCAAGCGCTTTTGCATCTCGAAGCGCGCAGGCAAACCAAAGGCCAAACCAAAGATAAAACGCAACAAACCGAAGCGCAAGCGGTGCTAAAAGGCCATCTTCTAGCATAGACAATCGTAGACAAAAGCAACAACGACAATTTTAAATTTCCACATGTAACTTCTACCACACAAGATTCCAAATTTCTAGCGTCTCTGCACCGATTCCTCCAAGTTGAGGGTGTTTTGGGTTAAAAGAATAAAGACTGTTTCAATTCTACTACTTCATTTTCTGTTGAACTGTTGTCTGCTCGACGCCTCTCTTACGATGCGCGTGTTCAAGTTTTTGGTTTACTTCACGAGGCATTCGTTTGTTGTGACGTCTACTTCTTGTTTCGCTGCTAAGTACACAAGCGCAATGTTTGATTGTGTGAGTTTGAAAGCGATAGCATTAAAGACTTTTTTCAGACCCATCTTTTCTATGGCAGTTATACTATATTGATGGCCGATTCTCATCAAACTTGTTGAAATTATGAGAAATCATAGAAAACTAAAAAATGCAAAGTTCGGGGACATTTTCATTGAAAACAAAAAAGTTTTTCTCCCTAAAACTAGTTTTTCGATCGATCTTTCCTATGGCAGCTTTATTCTATAATCATCCGATTTGAATAAAATTTGGCAGAATTGAGTGGTAGCAAATAATATTGATCAGTAACAAGTTTGGGAGCGATATCATAGAAAACACAATAGGTTTTCCCACTAAGACTTTTTTTCAGACATATCTTTTGTATGGCAGCTATACTATATAGTTGTCCGATTTTCATCAAACTTGGTGGAATTATGTGAATGCATAGAAAACTGATAAATACCATTGAAATCAGAAAACTATTTCTCGCTTAAACTAGTTTTTTGACCGATGGTTCCTATGGCAGCAATATGCTATTGTCATCATGGCATATCACTCGGAGACAACCACTCGCATGCAGTTTGGATTGACCACAATGTTCGGTTCCTAAGCGCATCAAAAGCAGATAACCACATGCAACACATGAACAAGGCGTCAGTAAGTGCATCAAGAGTGTATAAAGGACCTTAATTATGCAATAGGGCTCACATACTGCAACAAGTGTTTCAAGCAAAGCGAAATAACTTGGATAATGAAGGCCAGAGGAGATCTTTTATGGTTAAACAAGCTGCCCAAGAAGAATTGTAAATGGAGGTATA
Organism: Lordiphosa magnipectinata; assembly: GCA_037044535.1. Taxonomy (NCBI): domain Eukaryota; kingdom Metazoa; phylum Arthropoda; class Insecta; order Diptera; family Drosophilidae; genus Lordiphosa; species Lordiphosa magnipectinata. The sequence goes on from JBAMBO010004615.1 coordinate 97,116, forward strand.
TGCTCATTATGCAGCATTTTGTAGGACGATGTCCAATACTGCGGGAATTTCGTTGGCGATATTTTAAAACTTGTAGGTTTACCGAAGAAGAGATGCTGGCGGCCCGGAAGGGCGAGGGGATGGGATGGAATAATCTGGCGAATTACATAGAGATGGCTACTAATTATAGAAGAAATGTCATAAATGAAAATTAATGTTAATTATATGTAAAATAAGTATATGCTTATATATGTAAATGTTTTTATGTCATACAACAGAAGGAAGGCTGACGGTTTAAAACCAAGATTTAAATGTTTGTTTATTATTAGTTAATCAATGAAAAGCTGTAAGCTATGAAATGAAAATAAACATCTATCTATCTAGTCATCCAAACCAGCCGATTCCGACAAAAGTGCAGAGTATTTGTGCCAAAAGACTTCGTGCAAAGTTTGGTTAAGATATCTTTTAACCTGACGGAGGAGATAGCATGGAAACAGACGAACGGACGGACAGACGACCAAAGAGACAAACGGACATGGCTATATCGACTCGGCTGTTGATGCTGATCAAAAAAATTATATATACTTTATAGGGTCGGAAGTTATTCCTTCTCCCTGTTACATACTTTTACACAAATTTAATATACTTTGAGTACCTTCGGTATCAAACAGAGTCAAAACAAATATATAGGTTTCCACAAAACGCTTCTAAAACGGATTAAGATTGGCATATTTTGCCACTTTAAGATCAAATTCATAAAAATCTCAACGTGATGCACCATTTCTGAAAACAGATTCGTGTTCAGCACACGAAAATCATCTAGAATCACCACCAACCCTTCAATATACTGGACCTTGTTGCCTTCCGTAATCAACATGAATTAAACTAGATACTGAACATATCAGTGTACAGCTCACAGAGCAAGATAGACTGAACAGCTCACAGAGTTGCTCTGAGCAAGACAGACTGAACAGCTCACAGAGCAATAAGGACTGAACAAGATTATCTGAACAAAAATGAACAATTGAAGAAGAACATCTGCACTTTGTCAGTTTGGTGAACAACTTAATTGCGTTCACTCACTCATAACCAAACCCAACTCTACTTTTTGGCCACGCGGGACCATAGGGCCATCGGAGAAAGCGGTTCGAATTTGTTTAATTTTAGCACCAAATTAATTATTTAGAATTATTTTAGTTAAATTTTTCAAATAAAATAGGCGTCGAGTTTTCGCTCAAATTCAAAAACAGTCAACTTCGTAAATTTTAGCTAGACTTTCTTTAGTTATTGCTAACATCTCGTACAGACAACACGTTTCAGGAGACAAATATATATATTTTTTTTTCAAGTTTTAGTGAAATTTTTACAATACTTTTTGGTTTTTCTCGTAAGCAAACAAAATTTTAGTTCTAATTTGATTTTTGATTATACATAAATATGTCGTCGTTGGAAGCTGAGAGCAAGCTGAAAATTGCCAGCGGGGTGAAGAGCGAAGAAGATGGTGCCAGCAATCAATCGGAGAATGCAGTTTTAAATGACAACTTGGAACATGCAACACAAAAAGATGTCGATAAAGTCGAAGGAAAGCGAAAGCGAAAGCGATCGAAGCCTATTAAGTCCTTGGAGGATGACGACGATAAGTCTAAACGCCACAAGGGTAATCATGATGATACCAAAAATACGACCAATTCTGTGGAGGATATGATGCGATTTCCGTTTCTCAACTTCATGAGGGAGTTTCGGCTCAACACTGACTATCGTGGACACGAACTAGTGGACAAGGCGACTCGGTACTGGAACATAATGCCCACGAGCCGACGCAGTCTATATTCACCGGTAAGAGAAATTAGAGAGAAAATTCGAATATATAGTAAATGATTTATTTTACAGGAAGTCTTTCGGTATAGAAACAGAAATCGACTCTTATTTTTTGACTCCGATGATGATGAAAGCGAAATGGATATGACCGATGCTATCGGATGTAGCAATAGGAAGAAAAGAGCACCGAAACGTCGAAAGCCCAAACGGAAGAAGAGGGGAAGCAAACCCAAAGCGCCCAAGCGCTTTTGCATCTCGAAGCGCGCAGGCAAACCAAAGCCCAAGCCCAAGGCGAAGCGCGCCAAACCGAAACGCAAGAGGTGCTAAAAGACCATCTTCTAGCATAGTCAATCATAGACAAAAGCAACAACGACAATTTTAAATTTCCACATGTAACTTCTACCACACAAGATTCCAAATTTCTAGCGCGATTCCTCCAAGTTGAGGGTGTTTAGGGTCAAAAGAATAAAGACTGTTTCAATTCTACTACTTCATTTTGTGTTTATTTATTTAGCAAAATATATGTTTTCTGTTGAACTGTTGTCTGCTCGACGCTTTGCTCTCTTACGATGCGCGTGTTCAGGTTTTTTGTTTACTTCACGAGGCATTTGTTTGTTGTGACGTCTACTTCGTGTTTCGCTGCTAAGCACACAAGCGCAATGTTTGATTGTGTGAGTTGGGACACCACTAGTTTTGATTATCATGAACACGGGTAAATATATACATAGATGGTGAAGATCAAAGGTTCAACAATTCGATGACGATTTCACTTCTTCGTTTTGTGTTTAAAATACGGTAGCGACCCACTCTGGCTACCTACAAGTAGATACATAAGTCGAATTTACCACCCCCAACTTATCATAAATACATAAGTTGAGGGCGGCAAATTTGACTTCGTCCCGAGCGGCAGAACATCACGCTACGCCACTGCCAACTTCTTATTTTCTTCGTAGAAGAGCGTTAATTGAAACACACAAAAAAATCCTAAATATCCGGGCCAAAATCCATCCCCAATGATGTCTGAAGTCGGTTAAGCTCGGATTTTCTCAAACCAACTTCAAGAGGATTGACTTGAGTACGGATTTTTTAATCTTCAATTTGAAAATTTGTCTTGTTCCCGATTTTAGCTCAGGAGAGCTTGAGTTTAGCTCGATATAGGCTTATTTCAAACACCAAAGGGGATTTATATAATTTTGTTATTCGAGCTCGATTTGATCTCTCAGTCCTAAAAAGACTGCATAGCTGCCACTTAGTTTTTGTGGACTTTTAGGCAATTTGCTTTTACTTAGAGTCTGAAATATTGTGAAATAATAAAAACCCTAGACCAGGCGAACCCTAGGAAAAATAGCAGCCCACCTCCCGTCCAACCGACCGAGAGGCGCAGCCGGCTAACACGAAAGAAAAATGTTAAGTATTATTAACTATGGGCTAAATAAGTTGAAATAGTTGTTTTTAAAGCAGGAAGAGAAGTTTCAGAATCGGTAGTTTATTATGGTAGTTTATTGTAGAAGTACAACGATTCAGTGATAAGGGTATATAGTTACGAGTCAGAGTGACCAACCAACTCAGAAGAGTCGTTATTGAACCCATCACCCATATATTTAACACTGCTCTTACCACATCCATTTTCCCCAAACAGGTGGAAAGCCGCGAAAGTAATTCCAACACCCAAGTCGAATGGTGATTTCAGACCTATTTCCATCCTTCCGTTCCTGTCAAAGGCCTTCGAGCAAATAATTGCCAAGCAAATGCAAGCATTTCTGGATTCTAACTCTCTCATGAGTCAGAAGCAGTCGGGTTTCAAAAAGAACCGTAGCTGTACAACTGCCATCGTAAATATAGTCGAAGATATCCGTAAGCACACTGACGTAAGCCATGTAACATTCCTGACCTTATTAGATTTTAGTAAAGCTTTTGACAATGTGGACCACAACATTGTATGTACTAAGCTAAGCTATCTATTCAACTTTTCCTCCTCAGCTTCGAATATGATTAAGTCATATCTTTCCTTTAGACAGCAAGCCGTTGTCCAATTGTTTCCAACTACAAGGGGTGTCCCTCAAGGTTCTATTCTTGGTCCACTTTTGTTTTCTATGTATATAAATGACCTACCAGATAAATTGAGTAATTGTGCCGTCCATATGTATGCTGACGATGTTCAATTGTATGTTAGTCGTCCGCTGGGTGAAATCGTTGATTGTGTCAGAGTATGCAATGAAAACTTAGTCAAACTATGCACATGGACAAAGGAGAATTGTTTGGAATTAAGCCCATCAAAATCTAAGTGTCGAATCGTGTACAAAAAGCACATTGATATAACACAGCTGCCTAAACTTATTATTGATGATATTGCCCTTGAATATGTAAATCAAATCAGCAACCTTGGAATACACTTCAATGCAACTCTCTCCTGGAGTAACCATATAGCAAAAGTTTCTGGGAAAACTCTGGCTCAAAATCCCTCATACCGCAAGATCATGTTTAGTCCCAATGTTATTCTACGGTATATAAATTTTTGCTAATTGTGACGCCAATAGTATGCAACCAACTCTTATGCAAGATATGTCTTTGACCGTAAGCCCTCGGAGCATATAACCACATTTGCCAACCAAATATTCGACCAGTCTCTTGATTCCTGGATTAAACTTAGAACTCTAACTTTTGTCCATATAATCATTGTTACTCGTGAGGCTCAGTATTTATATGAAAAATTAGAATTCGTCTTATCCGCGAGAACTGATAATTTAATTCGCCCAAGATTAAACCTGGCCAGTTCAGAAAAACATTTCTATGTCTCCAGCTCCCACACCATCTTAAAACTATTAGGAACGCAACACTTTTCTAAACCAACCATACCGCCTATCTTAAAAATCTAATCGTTTGAAATGATCTAATCATATTACTATCATCAAAATAAGCTGCACTGTAAACTTAAATTTAATTGATATCTACCCTCCTATTAGTTATTTTTACCAACCTCCCCGAATTACATTTTGTGACCAATACTATAATTACACGGTGTGACAGTCAAAAAACTTCTGGGATACGACATAGTGTAGGTTGTAGATCTAGTTAAATGTAACATTGTGGCATACCACAAATATTTCGTGCACATCAAAATTTGGAATAACGGTTAAAAACCCGTATTTGCGAGGTTGATGGAGTTAAAAAATCATATGTCTTAAACTATGCATCGTACAATAGCATGTATTACGTCGTTGGAAGGAAAAAAGTAGCACCTTTCCAACGGTGTATTACATTGCAATTTCGGATAAAAATTAAGGCGGCTACATGTAAAAATATAATGATTTTTTTAGTTTTTTGCGACTTCGCCTTACTTTGAACGAAAATTAATAAGTCAAACTTGTATAAAACTGTTTACTTTTGGTATGCGGTTTCCAAAAAACATTTAATTTCGCGTATTTTGCAATTTGGTTTATTAAAATATTGTTGTTTTTGATCGAGTTATTCATTTTTTTAATAAAAAAGCCATTTGCCGATATTTTAGATTCATGATGTGTATTAACCTCCGCGTAAGTTCAATTTGGCCGAACACGAGTGGAATGAGAGAATTGAGCTTTTCGTATGATACAGTTATTGAATTGAGCTTCTTGTATGATACCGTAACGGTATTACCGTTATTGAAAGCAAAGGCAGAACAACTTAAACAAATAATCATAAGAGATTGGCATTGAAGCGTTTTCATTATTTCGTGATTTAAGATCGTGTGAAATTTAAATTTAAAATGTGTAATAAGCGAAATAAGTTTTGCTATGTTTGTGGTTTATTTACGGACATTAGTCGATGGCGTAATTTTCGAAATAATATTTCAGTAGTGAAAACATACAATGCTATCTTCGATCGTTCTTACAAAACTAGTAGCTGGTACGAACCAGAATATATTTGCAAGTGTTGTTGCACTTTACTAAACAAAGTGAAAGACAATTCGTCATTGACTTTGCCATTTTCTGAGCCCATGACTTGGCATCATCAGCCTTATCATAAACAACATGATTGCTATTTTTGCCAAACCAACTTATTACAGCAAATAGAAGGAGCAGCGAAAGGATGTTACTGGGAGAGAATTTTAAGTCCGATGCCGATAACAATGAGTTTGTGTATTGTGCAGATGTACCGAAATTATTTAATGCATTAGATCACAAACACAATGTCGATGAATGGAGACTTGGATTTCTTCCCAGATAATCTGGGCCAGTTCAGCGACGAACAAGGTGAAAGGTTTCACCAAGAAATCGCTACTATCGAAAAGCGCTTTGATGGCAAAGATAAAATCAACATGATGACGAATTACTGCTGGTCACTTAAACGAGAAACCGATTATGATCAGTTCAAAAGGAAAAGATCGAGTAAACATTTTTAAGTCGCATTTCCAAAAACGGTGTAATATAAGTTCAACAAATGTATTTAAACTTCAAATTAACTAAAGTAGCTTGAAATGTTTTATTTAAATTTACAGTACCTACTTAGAGACAATCTCATTCTAAAATAAAAATTCTCTAAGAATTTTCTATAAAGTGCTCAACAATATTATGGTCGATAGTGCTATAAGGTGCGATTCATCAACATATTGCACAAATTTCGTAATCCGAAAATATACCATAACTTTGCTAATTGTTGACTGATTTTAGAAAATAGACTCACGTTTTACTCGTGAAAATGTATACTTTTTAAATAATAAAACAAGTATAAGGGGTTTCTACCAAAATAGTGTTCAAAAACATCACCAAAGTCAAAAAAATTGTAAAAAAGAAACAAAAAAATTGGTTTACCTAGCAAATACTCCAATAAAGGAAATTAAACCTGTTAAGTCATGTATGGCACGTTTAAAGACCTAAGTTTCTTCTTTCCAAAACTGGTATAAAAATGTAAATCAGTGAATATTTGACGAAGCTATGGGCGTAAAAGTGACCGTATGTGCAAAAAAAAGTTTTTTTTTACCGTTATTCAAAATTTCGATGTGATCCAAAAAATTCTATTTAACTAACCTAAAAAATACGCTATGTCCCGTTCCAGAAGTTTTGTTTTGATTTTTTTTTGTCACAGTGCGTTATCAAGACAAGCTCTTGTTGTATTGGGAAATAATTAAACAAACAAACAAAGATTACCCCAAGCATAACTCTATGGTTAATTAGGAAGGAAAGGTTAATTAAAAGTAGTCTACCAGAGTACGATGGTAAACGGACCTTCCACGAAGAGCGTTGGAAGATGAACCGTAATCAAGAATCGGGCGGGTAAGAGAAGTGTACAGAATCTTCGTCGTACAGGGATTGTCGAATTTGCTTCGACCAGCGCTTAACAAATTTTAATTACCAATTTTCCAGAGCTTAAAACGTTTATAATATAAAGAAGATGTCCTTAAAAGGTGGACAAAAAACTAGACAAAGTTTCCAGAATTGTATGAATGCCTTTGAGAGGAGACAGCAGTAAGCGTAAAATGTTAATTTTCCAGTGTGTAATTATTATGTCTGCGCTAAGAAATCCCATCGGTACGTACCGGTATACCGAAATACAAATCCAGGTACCAAAACAGAACCTTTTACTTAACGAAACTTATTTTTCGGTACGTACCAGAAACGGAACCGGTACCGAAATACGATTTAGGTTTGCAGCCCTGATTGTAGATCCAACAAAAAGTAACCAAACAACTTCCAAATATGTAGAATAGATACGGTAGGACATCATTAGGACAGAAAAACCTATGTGTGCTATTCATCAATCGACTCCACATGAATTTCTAGCAGCTTCTTGGTTTATCTGCCATGCCATTCTAGTTACTACCCTTTTCTTTTGAAGTAACATTTTTGAGATATACTACAGGACGTAGAATCTTGGGGAGCCTTGTCAGGTGCCTCTCTCGCTATTGAAAAATGTCAATTACTACACATTTGCCGCAAACACCGATGTAATTACTCTGATATAGATTTCAAAAACCAATGTATAAAAAATGTAGATCATTTAAAAATTCTAGGCATAACCTTCGACTCCAAGCTTCTCTTTAAACAACATTGCATTAACCTTAGAAACAAGCTTGAAAGCCGTTTCAACATTATAAAATTCCTATCTTCTAAATATACTAGCATACACATAAACACTCTTATTAACATAACCCGTGCCCCTAATGCTCTCTAAAATCGATTATGGCCTTCCAATCTTCGGATGGTGCGCAAGGTCTCACATCAAAAAAATTCAATCTCCATATTATGGTGCTGTTCGCCGCGCAATTAACGCGCATTCCCCACCTCCCCCGTCGCCAGCATTCTGGGAGAATCAGGACTACCCAGCATCTCGGATCGTATTGAAGAGTCAACCATGCAGCTCATTCCCAAACTATACACTACCTCCAACCACCTGTTAAAAAAAGACTTCTCAGCCATCTTTAAGCAAAAACGGAAACACAAGTGTCTCTCCACCCTCAGGCGATGCGTCAGCTACAGCACACAGCTCGGCTTGCCACTGCCTAAATTCACACCGTCCCATCAAATCGCCTCCGTACTGGTCCAGAAAGAAGCCTAACATCAACATCAACTTATATAACGCAGCCAAAAGAAACACATGCAGCTCAGAGTTTCTAGCTCGTTTTTTAAGCGAAAAAGACAAGCTTGGAGCCAAAACTTGGCTGTACACAGACGGTTCAAAAACCGCTGATGACACCACCTTCGCCGTTGTTGACAGCTGGAGGATCCCTCCCTCAATATAACTCCATTTTCTCCGCCGAAGCATTTGCTCTACTAAAAGCCTGCCAACATGCTGCCAGCAACGAAGGACAGTATGTAATATGCACCGATAGTCTCTCGACAATATCAGCATTACAAAGCCGGGACCATAGCGATGCCACCGTCCAAAAAATAAGGAATCTCACTTCAACTCATCACAAAAAAATCACCATTCTCTGGGCCCCCAGACACCAAGGGATCCCAGGCAATGAAGCCGCTGACAAGGCTGCCACCGATATGAGGTCCGCTGTATCCTTTCTTTTTACGCCAATCAACGCTAAGGATATAAAGAATCGAATCCTGCTACATCTCAATGATAAGAAACAGGCTGCATGTAGACTCTTCATGCACAGATACAGTGCAATAAACCCAAGCTGCTCAAGAATTGTTCTTCCCGCTAACCTATGGAGACGGGCGTGCGGAATTTTCATCCGCCTGCGCATCGGACACACACAATGTACACATCAATACCTACTCACCGGTACGACACGGCCCCCCTGCCCACTATGTGGGGAAATTTTAACCACAACTCACATTCTGGATTCCTGCCGTAAACTAGAGAGCATTAGGGTTCACCTCTTTGGACCCCAGCGCCCCTCCGATCGTTTAGATAACTCCTCAGCACAAAACATATTGAAAATATACAATTTCATAAAAGAAGCTAAAATCAACATATAATGGCACTGTAGCCCAAATTTGCGAGTCGAAGGCCCTAGCAGCTAGTGCTCGTTAAACTATTATTAAGTTTAGTATTGTATACTAGATTTAACCTGTTAAAATAAAATAAAAAATATTGAATGGTTGGTGGTGATTCTAAATGATTTTCGTGTGCTGAACACGAATCTGTTTTCAGAAATGGTACATCACGTTGAGATTTTTATGAATTTGATCTTAAAGTGGCAAAATATGCCAATTTTAATCCGTTTTAGAAGCGTTTTGTGGGAAACCAATATATTTGTTTTGACTCTGTTTGATACCGAAGGTACTCAGAGTATATTAAATTTATGTAAAAGTATGTAACAGGGAGAAGGAATAACTTCCGACCCTATAAAGTATATATAATTTTTTTGATCAGCATCAACAGCCGAGTCGATATAGCCATGTCCGTTTGTCTCTTTGTCCGTCCGTTCGTCTGTTTCCATGCTAACTTTTCGTCAGGTTAAAAGATGTCTTAACCAAACTTTGCACGAAGTCTTTTGCTACAAAGACGCTGCACATTTGTCAGAACCGGCCGGATCGGATGACTATAGCATATAGCTGCCATAGGAACCATCGGCCAAAAAACTAGTTTTAGCGGGAAAAACTTTGCTGTTTTCAATGCAAACGTCCCCAAACCTGGTATATATCGGTTTTCTATCCATTCACATAATTCCACTAAGTTTGATGAAAATCGGACAACTATATAGTATAGCTGCCATACAAAAGATAGTTCTCTGAGATCTCTTCGTTCATACGGACGGACAGACGGACAGACAGACAGACGGACATGGCTATATCGACTCGGCTGTTGATGCTGATCAAGAATATATATACTTTATAGGGTCGGAAACGATTCCTTCTCCCTGTTACATACTTTTGCACAAACTTAATATACTCTATGTACCTTCGGTACAGAGTATAAACAGTGACAGAAATCATATTATGCGATCAAAATAATGAATAGAAGAGTCGAGCGCTGTAAGCTAAAAAGTGTTTCCGAACCCAGAGTTTGAGTACTTGAATCTATTTGATTGAAATGATCATTTCTTGTGGTTCAAAAATTGTTCGATTGTCGAGTTATAAGGAAAACAAATAATTATGATTATGGCGATTGGCAGCACTTCACACACTTTATGGCTGTTTTGGCACTTTGTGTGGCTTCTAACTTAAAATGATCAGATATATACAAACTTTGGGTTTCTTGTTTTAAGTAACATTTTTGAGAATCAAGCGTGCAAATGTGAGCAGGTTAAGGTTGAACATTTTCTGAAGGTTGCCCAATTTTATTGAATTTAAATCTGCAGAGTTTTCATTAGTGAATAGAATATGTCATGGTTGATATATGTATTTCCAAATGTCCTCCACAATATATATATTGCCATGCCCCTCCGGAGCATATCAATCAAGAACCGCACTATATATAGTTTGCCAGCTACCCACCTTCATCTGTGGCTATGTCCTTAAAAATGTCATCACAAAAGATGCCAATAAGCAGGGCACGCACATTGCCAATGCATTCGGCTAGTTGAATGTTCTCCAGATTGGTTTTACGCGCCACAGGAGTACTAGAACCGGTAGTTGCGGCTGCTGCTGCTGCGGATGCTTCGCCAAAATATTTGGCCACAGCGGCCACATTGCTAAGCACACGGGGCGTAGTTTTGTCTGTGTGTGTGTGTGGAAATTCGAAATTTAGTGAGAGGTCGAAAAAGTGCATCATATCATCAATTACCTTTTACCGCTTTGGCCTGTAGTTTGTTTAGGGCAGCTGCCACCATACTGCTGGTACCACCACCACCACCACCTGCTTGCGCCACGGCCACCATTGCCGAACGCTGTGGATAGATCTCGTTGGTATACTTGCGTAGCAGACGCAGACATGACTTGTTCACATAGCCCAAATACTGTAGGGTTTGCTGCAACTGTAGCGGACGACTACGATCCCGCTGCTCGCGTAGCTGTGTCTTAAAACTCTCCCAGGACCAGCTGAGCAGCACTACCAAACTCTCAAAGCACTCGCGACTTACACTGTTGGCAAAGGCGCGTGAAATTCGTTGCACTGGATCGGCGTCCTGGGGGGCCGGTGTCTGTTTGCAATCCTGGGTAACCAGGCGATACAATATGGCGGGTATTTGGCCCGAATTTACATCCGTACCATTATTGGCCTTCTTGCTGGACTTGAAAGTGAACACCACCTGATCCTCAGTGGTCACTGTGGCCTGTCCACATGAACCACAATCGGAGGAGGGTCCCGCTATGCGTGCCCATACCAAATACCAGCGTCCAGCGGCCGCACTCACCGGCTTGGGCAGCAGTATATGATGCTTGCTACGTGCCGCACACTCATAGGGCACCTCCTTTGTCTCGCTTAGCAGAATGCCCTCCTTTTCATAGCCACCGCCATCGGAACCTAAATCAAACAGTTTGAGCTTGCAACTGTACTCGCCGCGTCCGCCAAACATGCCAAAGCCACAGATTACAATATCCGTGTCCGAGGCAAAGCGTATAGCCTCCACGCTATGGCCCGAGTAGCCCCAGCCGCCGCCAAAGTTGTCAAAGCGACTAACCACCTGATATTCCCCGCTTTGGGCCTCGGCCGTTTGTTGCGATTGCTTGGGCACAGCCAAGTCAAAGCAGCCCGGTATATTGTCCTGAGCCGAGGTTAAGATATCCAGGCAGGCCAAAAGATTAAGTGAGGCCTGAGAGCGAGAGACACGTGCCTCTGTTTTGCAGGGCAGCGACAGCTCGGGCGACAGCAAGGCGCGATAGTTCGCCGCATTCTGCAAGGAAAACGTTTGTTGTTGAAAGATTCGCCAAGAAAATGATGATGAAACAACTTACCAACTCAGTGGCGGGTATATCGCTGGCCACCACATTGTGACAACGTAGCTTCCGGGATTGACCATCAAACACCCAAAGCACATTATAGCTAGGATCCAGGGCAAAGGCCAACTGGGGCTGTGGTTCGGGCGACGTAGAACGTAAGCGAGCAGAGGGTGCGGCATCTGGCTGCTCTTCGAATATTTCATTGCGTGCCTCGTGCATGCTACGTGACATTTGCTCATTAATGGGTACACCAGCTGTGGCGCCGGCACCAGCCACCAGCAGGGACCCGGCCAAGACATTTACATTCCGATTAATTTCCGGCTGTGTCTGGGCGGGCTGTGATGGCTTGAGCTGCACAAATTGGGTTTGTCCGCCATAGTGGGCAGTGCAGCTGCCATCACGACGATTAATGGAGAGTGTATGAAAGGATAGCGGTATGCTGGGTATAAGCACTATAATACAGAGAAAAAGAGAGGATTAGTCCAGCTGGCGGTTTAGTATTGGTATTTTTTTTTGGTATATTTCTAGTAATAGTAATAACATATGTATTCCCTGTCTTTGGTTACTAAACCATTGTGTGAACAGAATGAATTTAAGTAGAGTTGGGATCTCTCTCTAGCCCGAATATCTACGAGATGTTGAGTATTAGAGGTTGACAAGTGTCCTAAGTCTCCTTCGAATCAAGACAAGGCAAAGGTTTCACTGTCAAGTCACTGCCAAGTCACTGTCAAATCACTGTCAAGTCCCTGTCAAGTCACTGTCAAATCACTGTCAAGTCACTGTCAAGTCACTGCCAAGGCACTGTCAAATCACTGTCAAGTCACTGTCAAATCACTGTCAAATCACTGTCAAGTCACTGCCAAGTCACTGTTAAGTAACTGCTAAGTCACAGTTAAGTCACTGTTAAGTCACAGTTAACCCACTGTTACGTCGCTGTTTAGCCACTGTTAAGTCACTGTTAAATTGCTTTTAAGACACCGTTCCACCTCTTCTTTCACCCTCTGTGCCACCGCACAGTATAAGTTTTGCCAATCTAGGGGTACTTAAATCAGTAGGGAGTCGTATTTTTTTGAGATATCGGCTTGAAATTTGGAGTCCAAAGATTATGTTGGACATAAAAAAATGGGCGTGGCACTTTAGGGGGCGTAAAAATATGAAAAAAACGGCTTTTTTAAAGATACTAACCCCAATAAAAATATAAAAAAAAATTTTTCGAAACTTTTAACTATTTTCGTATTTTTTGTTATAATTTTTGAAAACTTAAAAATATTTTTTTTTTTAACTTTTGGAGACAATTTTATTTTTATTTTTTTTTTTTTTGAAAATGTCAGATTTTGGTTATAAACTTAACTTCGATGTTATAAGCTGAACAGCTGAAAATATGGTTTTATATTGAAGATAATTGATTAGAAAAACAAAAAAACTTTGGTTTATATTGTTAAGTTTTTTTTTGTTTTAAATGGTAACAATTCAAACTTCAAAGAAAAATTTTACTAAATTTTTTTTGCCAAGCTAGTCCGACGAATTTAATATTAAATTTCAAATCCTTCGACTTAATAAAAGTGGGAATCAAAAATGATATTTGTTACTGGATATGTTTCACCTCATCTTTGATTACATCCCGTGTTTCTTTTGTGAAAACAAATCTTATAGGTCGGCAGTATAGTGTGGACGAAGGAGCTGGATTTTGCCAATATACAGACTTCGCCGCTCAACTTAAAGAAAATATTTGCAGAGGAACCATTGATATAAAAAATATCGAACCATCTGACATATCCTCTGTAGTTTTTTTTGTTTGTATTGGCTGTGTTCAGCTCCATCGCATCCCCATTTTATTATTATCGTCTAGTGGAGACAGTGACTCAAAAATGTCTTCTTGAGCACTTATCAACCGTTTTACGGTATAATCAATAAGGGATTGTAAACTTATTTCAGCATAAGATTCTGTTACTTTTATACCAGTAGGATAGCATAACATTTGTGACTCCTTAACGAGATCATAACATGGATACAATTTTGGACAAACAATTTTTGTATGCTGCCTCAAGGTATTGTATTGGTGCATTGATAATTTACTGTCTATCATAAGGGAAAGTGCTTGATCTGCTGAAAGGCGTTTTGAAGTGCCATTAGCAGATAATTTAGCTTTCTTAATTATAGTCCCCGTTGACGCGGGAGCATGTGATAATTCATTAATCAATTTAGCTGAATCCCTTTTTCCTTTTCGTCCGCAAAGACTGTTCTGCGGCTGCTAGCAATTGATCATCATCCATCGTTGACAACAAATCTTGGCTTTTCCTTTGTTGCGTTTTAAGGACAACACTCAGAAAATGCATTTTGTGCCCTCCCTCTTTTACTTGAGATGGAAGCAATGACATCAATGCGATAGTTTTCGGCATTTAATGTGACCTGAAGCCAACTTGCATTATGAGTAAGAAATCTGGCATTATCTCTCCTAGATTTGTCAAATCTGTTCTGAAACTCTAAAGACAGTTTAGTTATGTGTAATTTCTGAGTTTCAGATTTCTAATTTCAGAGTTTCTAATAGAAAATATTATTTCAGAGGAGAGTTCTATCAGACCACTCCTTCTCAGATCATAGATATATTGAGCTAAAGCTAATAGAATCATGCCCCGAACCTAAAAAAAACGAACTGGAAACAGTATAAGAGACTTATAGTGAAAAATCTAGATGCAGCTCCGCAATTCACACCTGTGAATGCGGAACAACTAGATGAAATAGTCCACATATTTACAACGACATGCATTAAGGCACTTGACAAATCATGCCCACATATTAAATACAAAATTCACCATAAGCCCCCCTGGTGGTCTAAAGACCTGGAGATACTAAGGAAAGAGTGTAGAAAGACATTCAACTCAGCTAAGAACACTAACCTGGATTCATCCTGGGAGATGTATAAAGCCAAGTTACGAGACTATAAAAGTGCAATGCGGAAAGCCAAATGACGCTCGTGGGCAAATTTCTGTACCAGTATTGAATCGACCTCCGAAGCATCAAGACTTCGAAAAATTTTAGCGAGTTCACCAACCCCTCCGGGACTCCTACAATATCCTGATGGAACTTGGGCTGACTCCAGCTCTGAATCCCTCAATTTACTTCTGGAAGCACATTTTCCTGGCTGTTCAACATCTTGGGAGCCCATAGAGGCACCTAGAGGTGACACGCAAAGTCACATAAGTGATATAGTAACTGAACATCGAATTAAGTGGGCTGTGAACACTTTTCAGCCGTACAAATCACCCGGGCCAGATAGAATCTTTCCCGCTCAGCTTCAACAATCACTACCACAAATAATTGCATGGCTTCAGACAATCTTTGTCTGCTGCCTTCGATTACAATATATACCCACACTGTGGAAAGATATAAAAGTGATTTTCATACCAAAGGCAGGAAAAGCCTCGCATGTCAGACCAAATGACTTCAGGCCGATCAGCCTGTCATCTTTTCTCCTCAAAACACTGGAGAGACTACTAGATGCCCATCTAAGGCAGACAATAGACCCATCCACTCTGTCCCCAGCGCAGCACGCATACAGCAAGGGAAGGTCAACAGAAACAGCACTCCACTCTCTTGTCTCGAAAGTTGAGAAGTCACTCGAGGCAAAAGAATATGCGCTTACGGCATTCCTCGACATCGAGGGTGCCTTTAACAATGTTCTCCCCAACGCTATCACCTCTGCCTTGACAAATCTAAA
Source organism: Lordiphosa magnipectinata (assembly GCA_037044535.1). Taxonomy (NCBI): domain Eukaryota; kingdom Metazoa; phylum Arthropoda; class Insecta; order Diptera; family Drosophilidae; genus Lordiphosa; species Lordiphosa magnipectinata. The sequence continues at coordinate 112,887 of JBAMBO010004615.1, forward strand.
TGTGGAGGCACCCCTGGTGGAGTTCATCCGACTCATGCTTACAAGCAGGGTGGTTAACTCGCAACTAGGAGATGCCTGCGCACGAAGATATGTAAGTAGAGGCACTCCTCAAGGAGGTGTTCTTTCGCCATTCCTTTGGGTGGTAACAGTCAACGAATTGTTGCGACTAATGGAATTGCGAGGACACACGGTGATAGCGTACGCGGATGACGTTGCCATAATCACAAAAGGCAAATTTCCCCACACTCTCTGCAACCTGATGGAGGATGCACTCTCAACACTTTCAAATTGGACGACACAAAGTGGTCTTGGAGTCAATCCAACCAAAACTGAACTCGTTCTCTTTACCCCCAAGTATAAGATACCAAATTTAACACCCCCACGACTAAACAACACACACCTAAAATTTAGCGATTCTGCAAGATACCTTGGTGTAATGTTGGACAAAAAATTATATTGGAACGAAAACATAACTGAACGTATCAAAAAAGCTAATAATGCACTTTTCTCGTGCAAACGTGCGATTGGTCGTAAATGGGGATTTTCCCCTGAAATAGTACACTGGCTGTACACAGCCGTTGTACGTCCAATACTACTATACGGAATCATCGTATGGTGGCCGGCTCTGGGGAAACCTTCCGTCCTCAGAACCATAACCAAAGTTCAACGTAGTGCTGCATTATGCATGACTGGTGCATTGCGTACAACCCCAACAGATGCACTTAACATAATGTTACACCTTATGCCTCTAGATCTTCTGGGTAGAGAAATCGCCAGTAACCCCGCTCTCAGGCTGAGAGAAAGCGGTACCTGGAAAGATAGTAACTCTGGCCACTCCTCTATACTTCTGCATCAAGTGGCGGTACCGCCAACGCTTGACTACTGCATCCCAACAATAACGTTTACCACCATGTATAAAGTCACCATACCGAGTCGACTGGACTGGAACTCAATACCTCACTGCAAACTGAATGCCATAAACTTTTACACTGATGGCTCCAAACTGGGTGGACAGGTAGGAGGAGGAGTCTTCAGTCCAGAGCTCGGGATCGAAACTTTATTTCGGCTTCCTGACCATTGTAGTGTTTTCCAAGCAGAGGTTGTAGCCATCCAGGAGGCTACCAACCTTCTGGGAACCCTCGCAATCCAAGGAAGTAAAGTATTCATTTTTTCAGATAGTCAAGCTGCATTAAAAGCTTTTGACGGTTATATCAACAATACCAAAACTCTTACGGAGTGCCGCAAATCTCTTAATGAGATGAGATAATCTCGTTTGGGTGCCTGGACACTGCAACATTGAAGGCAACGAGATGGCCGACCACCTCGCCAGACTTGGCACCACCACTCAGCTCTTACCGGATAAGAGCAACATAGGGGTGCCTCTTGCGGCCTTTAAGCTACAAACAAAGGAAACTACTCATCGAATAACCATGAATCGATGGCAAACAATACACACATGTGAAGTAGCTAGGCTTACATTGCCTACTCTTAGTATTAAAAAGTCTAGGGCGTTACTCCGTCTAGAAAGACTGCATATTTCCCTACTAGTAGGGGCCCTTACTGGACATTGCCTAATAGGTAGACACGCCGCTAGGCTCGGCATCAGACACAATGACTTCTGTAGAAGCTGCAATTCAGTGGACGAGGAGGAGAGTGTACAACACCTCTTCTGTCATTGCCCAGCTCTTAGCAGAAGGCGACTCACAGTTTTGGGTCGTCCCTTTCTAAACGATCTGTCAGACATCTCTGAAATAAATCTAGCCTCTCTACTCAAATTTGTGATATTTTCTAAATGGTTTAACGGGAAAGACCCTCCCTCTACGATCGCAGCGTAGAAAGGGTTATTGGGTAACACAACGGGCCTTCATTGGCCTAAGTGATGAAATGGCATTCTCACCCATTTCAACCTGCGCAACCTAACCTAACCTAACCTATGTGTAATTTCAATTTGGAGTGATCAATGTCATTGCCAAACACCATCACTGCGTGCTTTACAAATGCGTCTCGCTTAGCGGTTTTTATGTTCTTTGACCAAACCTCGAAAAATGCAGCACGGTTTATTTCACTCATTTCTAAATTGAAGGTCTTTTGGGCAAAATATGGGCAAGATTTTATTTTTGATTCTGAATCAGAATGAATGTCTGCGAATGATGTATGTTCTGTAAGTTTTGTAAGTTTTTTTCCACCAAAAAAAGGAAATATGAAAAAATACTAAGTGTATTTTTTGGCATTTTTTTCAAAAAAATTTCAAAAAATTTTTGGTTCAAATAAAATATTTTTGTTTTTGAAAGTGGATCAAAAATTGCCTAATGATAATGAAAAAAATAACTTTTGGCTGCTCCCACTGATCACGCGATGCAATTGAAAAGACTAAACTTTGTCAACTGATGCTCGTTTCAGAGTGCAAATTTGCATGCATTTCTAATATGCACAGCAAATTTTTGTTTTGTTTTGTGCCTGTTTTCGTAACAGTTGAACATTTCTAAAAGTGCTGCTTAAAGTTCATCGACTTCAAAAATAGTTCATCTTTGGCAAAATCTTACATTTGTGCGACGGTCTGTTCACACACATTCTACGCAAGATCATTGACAATGTCAGAGAAGAGATTAACAAGCGTCAATGGATCATTTTCGATGGCGATGTTGATCCCGAGTGGGTGAAGAATCTTAATTCTGTGCTGGATGATAACAAACTGTTGACACTGCCCAATAGCGAGCGTCTCTCACTGCCGCCCAATGTAAGGGGGGTCATGTTTGAGGTTCAAGATTTGAAGTTTGCCACTTTGGCGACCGTGTCACGTTGGTTCTCGGAGGATGTGCTCTCCACGGAGATGATTTTATCACGTTTGCGTAGCATACCCCTGGAGGATGGCGACGAGGACTTTCGTGAGTGTTGTGCAACCAGCCAAGGATAAGGAGGAGGAGGTATCACCCTTATTGCCTTGCTGTTGCAGCCCTTCTTCTTTGCGGATGGCATTGTGGTGCGCACCCTGGAGTATGCCATGGATCAGGAGCATATTATGGACTTTACACTCGTCTGCGTGCTTTGAGCTCACTCTTTTCCAAGCGGCCAGGAATGTTTTAAACTTTAATTCCCAGCATCCGGATCTCCCTTGCTCTGCGGATCATTATATACCCAGTTGATAAACTTTTTAGTGTTGCACAACTGCAGTCCCAAATTGGAAGAATGATTAAATTAGATTAGTTTTCCACCAAGGCTATTATTTGAAATTAAATTCTCATTCAAATTAAAGTACCTTATACTTTAGTTGTTGACAAGGTAAATGAAAATTTGGACCTAGGTAAGGTAAAAGGTACTGGAACTTAAAAACAGCGAGGTAAGGTAACAGGTACACAAAATATGTATCTAGGTATGTACCTAGTTATTTGTACTTAGGTACTTCCACTGACCTGAACACTGACCTTCTCTATCACACAACAGTTCTGTATAGGCAACCAGCTCTTTTTGGTGGTACAATGCATAAGTTGTTTACAAGTTGTGAACAAACGTAACTTTTTCGGACCTAGAGCCAGCCAACTCACACTAATTGAGACCCAAAAAAAAAAGGATATGACATTCACGTTTGACGTCTACAAAAAGTAATCTAAATTCATTAATATTTTTAGTTAACTTACGTATGGTCTTTTTATTGGCCACCACATGCATTTTCGGTAACATCTGAGCGGTAATTAGGGACTCATCAATTTTGATAAAAGTTTGATCACCATTGGCTCCTATCCAGGTGACCTTTTTGCCATAGCTGGGACCCAGACCGCTGTTAAAATTAAAGAAATACATTTGTAAATTTTTGGTTTTTAACCCGAATCCATCTTGTTTCCACTTACAACACAGCACCGGGTGCACAATTCCACAGAAACTTTTGACGCTGGGTAAGCGGCACTGATTCTTTGGAGCCACCTGGTAAATCATGGACCTCCTGCAATGCACCACTTCCAACGGCTGCTGCATTCTCTTCTTCTGTCATGGACTTTTGACCATAGTCACTGGGCAAACGTCCCAGTTGTCCCTTTTGATAGTTGCCAAATGTATAGACTAATCCTTTGTAGGTCAGCAGCACGGTATGATTACTACCTGCCGCTATTTGACTGATTGCTCCGGGCACTTGCACTCGCACGGGTCCACTAACCGGCTGCAGATCCCCACTGCCCAATTGGCCATATTGATTACTGCCAAAGGTGTAGACCTCACCGGCCAAAGTGAGCACCACTGTGTGATGCAGACCACAGGCTACTTGTACCACCGGCGACATGCTGGGCAGCTGTAACAGCTGTGGGGCCAATGGAGCCACACGCGGCGGATCTTTGTCTAGATCGGTGGGTGTGCCACCGCCACCACCACCGGCGGCACCGGTTTCCAGTTCGCTGGGTTTGCGCTCCTTGTTGCGACGCATGATCAGAGTCTTGGAGCGTTGCTGACGCTGCTGGCACTCCAGCTGCTTGGCATCTGGTGTAGTAAGGAAACAGTTTTAGGTTTTGTTTTTGAAAAGAAAATTAAGCTTTAAGCTCACCATTCTCGGTCTCCTGCAAGGCTATGCAGGCAGAGCATAGGCCACATTTGGCACAACCCGCATCACCATGACCGCAGGGGCAAATGCTGCCGACCAAACGCTGTTCCAGGGGCACATTCAGCGCAGACACACAACTGACATGGTAACCCGTGCATTCGCGACATAAAACACACACCCGGCACTGACCCTGCACCAAATGGTGATCATCATAGTCGCACAGTGTGCTAAAGTCCACCTTGAAGCGTTTGTCCAGTGTCCAAGCGCCTGTCGATGAACTGGGTACATCCTTGACCGGCATTAGCTTATTAAACACACGTCCACACTGTCCCTTGTTATTCAAGCCGAAGGAGAAGAGCTGCCCCTTGGCATTCAAGGCCACACAATGTGCCTTACCCAATGCCACTTTGGTCACATGTTGCTCCATCAGTTCACTGACAAAACCCATGGCATCACAATGCGCCGTATCCTTGCCGTACATGATCAATTTACCCATTTTGGTTACAAATGCGGAGGTGCCATTATTACAGGCCGCATGCACCACCACATGGCCATCCATTTTGGTCATCTTTTTGGGTTTCACCGCCTTGGGCTGTCTGCGATTCTTGCTGCTGTCACCATCCTCGCCACGGCGTGCAGTGCCCGCAAAGTAAACGGTGCCATCGTCGTTGACCAACAGAGCGTGTATGCCATCGTGACCCACGGCCACTTGGACAATATGCGCCGCCTTCGAGATGATCAATTCGGTGAGTTTTAAACTGGGCGTACGTCCCACACACTTGAGACCCAATGCCGCCGACTTGCCATAATAGTAGACACGTCCATTGCTGCCACGAACCAGGCCAAATTCCTTGCCACAGGCCATGCCCAACACATCCACATCGGCATCGCGACAGGGACTGGGCAATTTGGGTTCAAAGCTATTATGTGCGGATTGAATGCGTTGAATTTGATGCTGATTGAGCAGCTCATCCTCAAAGGCTGCATAGCCCAAGGTGCGGAATTTCTTGCGGGCCAACTGCAGGGGCAGCTCAAATGGTGGCGGTTCACTGCTGTAGCAGCTGTTGTGATACAAATTTAGTTTCTTCACCACCAAAGTGTCCTGCGGGGTAAAGAAGTAAAATTTTAATAGCTGTAATAACACACTTGCATACATTTTCTTAAACACACAAAAAGCAAATTTTGAAATAATTAGAAAATATATGTAAAAGGACGTTTTGCAAGGCCCAAGGACCTTCACCGTCAAATCGAACATTAGCAACTTGATGTGTAAGTGTGGTGACATTTGCCAACCTACTGGTCGTCTTTCCTTATAAAAAACAAGAAAGAAAGTCGGTCAAGCCCGACTATAACATACTCTGTACCCTTACACTCGCATTTGCTCAGGAGTCAAACGGCCAGTTAACACCCCGCGCACAACGCGGTGCGCTCTCTAAGTTTCTCTCTCTCTCTCTCTCTTTCTCTCTCGCACTAAGATTGTCTGTGTTGAACGGTTAGGGTATGTTGCTGTGGTTGTTGGTGGGGGGTGGGTGGTGTTAACTGGCTGTTTTTTGCCCATAACTTGAGTATAGTTCATCCGATCTTTATTATTCCTTCAGCAAATCGATAATTAATTTTGTTTACAAGATATCTCTAGAAGGAACGAACGATCTATCTCCAAAACTGTAGAAGATATGAAGTTTTTTCCAAATTGCGGGGGCGGGAGAGGGCGTGGCAAAAATTGAAAATAAACTTGATCTGCCTGCAAGTATAAGAAATATATGTCCCATACATGTCAAACCTCTATCTCTTACCATCTCTGAGATCTCTTCGTTCATACGGACAGACAGACGGACATGGCTATATCGACTCGGCTGTTGATGCTGATCAAGAATATATATACTTTATAGGGTCAGAAACGATTCCTTCTCCCTGTTACATACTTTTGCACAAACTTAATATACTCTATGTACCTTCGGTACAGAGTATAACAAGTCATGTAGCAATTTCCTTACGGAATTGTGAAAGCTATAAAAGCTGATCTTCATTGGAAACAATGCTTAAATCATTCATCATATCAACCTCCACCCATGTGCGCATTATATTCTCGTATAATTTGTTCATCAGGATTGGCTCTAGCGAAAGGTTTGATACCAACATTTTCAGCTTGAATCCTTTCCTTAAAACAGTGTTTACACATCACGGCTGCAAACCGTTTATGAACTGAACCAGTTCCAACCCCGGAATTCTAATTCTTTTTACCTGTAAACAGAACCTTTAAACAAACATTACTAAACCTGAACCTGTTTCCCAACCAAAATTTTCGGTTCGGTTCAATAAAATTAAAGACATTCTGAAATCTAGCTAATTTGTTCAATATTGTGCGATATAATATAAGGTTGTCAAAAAAGTCTTGCGGTATTTCCGCAAGCTTGTCTTTGCAAGCGCGTAGTTCTAGTTGTATTCGTCGCATCGGTTCACGCTAGAGCTTTTTGGAAAGCTCTTTTCACGCGCTAACACGTGTTTGATTTATTGTTGTTTGTTTTTAGTCGTTCGTGAGTTATAGCGTCGCAAACATGGAGCAAAATAAAGAGAAAATACGGCATATTTTACAGTTCTACTACGATAAAGGCAAAAATGCATCTCATGCTGCCAATAAAATTTGTGCAGTTTATGGACCCGATACAGTTTCCATTTCCACCGCACAACGATGGTTTCAACGTTTTCGTTCTGGTGCAGAGATGATCGAAGATGCGCCACGGTCCGGAAGGCCTGTCGTCGAAAATTGTGATAAAATCGCTGAATTGATCGAAAGAGACCGGCATAGTAGCAGCCGTAGCATCGGCCAAGAGCTGGGCATGAGTCATCAAGCCGTTATAAACCATTTGAAGAAGCTTGGATTCAAAAAGAAGCTCGATGTATGGGTGCCACACGACTTGACGCAAAGAAACATTTTTGCCCGTATGGATGCATGCGAATCGCTTCTGAATCGCAACAAAATCGACCCGTTTTTGAAGCGGATGGTGACTGGCGATGAAAAGTGGGTCACTTACGACAACGTGAAGCGCAAACGGTCGTGGTCGAAAAGCGGTGAAGCTGCCCAGACGGTGGCCAAGCCTGGATTGACGGCCAGGAAGGTTCTTCTGTGTGTTTGGTGGGATTGGCAGGGAATCATCCATTATGAGCTCAATTCGGACCTGTACTGCCAACAACTGGACCGCTTGAATGCAGCACTCATGCAGAAGAGGCCATCTTTGATCAACAGAGGCCGAATTGTCTTCCATCAGGACAACGCCAGGCCACACACATCTTTGGTGACGCGCCAGAAGCTCCGGGAGCTCGGATGGGAGGTTCTTTTGCATCCACCGTATAGTCCGGATCTCGCACCAAGTGATTACCACCTATTTCTGTCCATGGCGAACGAGCTTGGTAGTCGGAAGTTGGCCACAAGAGAGTCCTGTGAAAATTGGCTCTCCGAGTTTTTTGCCAATAGGGAAGCGAGCTTCTATAAGAGGGGCATTATGAAGTTGGCATCTCGTTGGGAACTCGTCATCGAACAAAACGGAGTATATTTGACTTAAATCGCATTATTATAACCAATTTTATGAACAATTGAAAATTCAATAAAAATACCGCAAGACTTATATGATAACACAACCCAACAGTGTTTTTAGTGCAGGCCTATTTCGATCTGATTATGATGTTAATATGTATTGCACTGAAGAAAACTGCATAATTGGTTTAGTTCTATCAGCTCTTGTTTCCAAGATATAGCGGAAAAACGATTTTGTTGAATTTTTGGCACTTCATAAATATCTGAATTTATTAGCTTTTTGCTACAGATCTCATATCAATGCATCTTTAAAAAACCAAAGGCGCTATATACGGCACTGTTCTCAATAGGTTTGAAAAATCTTAAAGATATAGCCATGTCCGTCTGTTTTTATGCTCTCCTCCGTCAGTTTTAAAGCCATCTTAACCAAACTTTGCACGAATTTTTTTTGGTACAAATACGCTGCACATTTGTCGGAACCGGCCGCATCGGTTGACCATAGCATATATCTGCCATAGGAACTATCGGTCGAAAAACTAGTTTTAGTGAGAAATACTTGTTTGTTTTCAAAGCAAACGACCCCAATCCTCGTATTTATCAGTTTTCTATACTTTTACACAATTCCACCAAGTTTTATGAAAATCGGCCAACTATATGGTATAGCTGCCATACAAAAGATGTCTGAAAAAAAAGTCTTAGTATGAAAAACTTTGTGGTTTTTAATGCTATCGCTCCCAAGCTTGGTACTGATCAATATTATATGCTACCACACAATTCAGCCAAGTTTGATCCAAATCGCATGACTATAGCATATAGCTGCCATAGGAACGATCGGTCGAAAAAGTAGTTCTAGTGAGAAAAACTTTTTTGTTTGCAATGGTAACGTCTTTTTACTTTCCGATTATGAATATTATCCGTTTCCACACAATTTTAGGATGTTTGGTAAAAATCGGATGAATATATCGTATAGCTGCCATATAACAAACTGGCAAGCAAATGGTCAAAGTAGTGGCGCCGTCTATAGCTGAGTTTGGGAAATAACTCAGCTAAGAATGTTCGACGAAAATCATTTAAAACCTTAATTTTATAAATTATACAACCTACAAGGGTATATAAACTTCGGTCGAGCCGAGATTAGCTTTCCTCTATTTTTTTCTATCTTTTCTTTTTATTTTGAACCTTCATTTGTTTACTCATTATATGCAAGAAAAAAGTAACGGGACAAATGCAACGGCAATTTAGAATTATGCTTTCATCGTGAAATTCGCTAAATGTGTGCTCTATTTTTGGCTCATCTGAATAGGTTTGACACTTTTGACTTCACTTTTTGATTGACTGCGTGATTGAAAAGAGTTGAATTCTTTTGTATTCCAAAATTTAAAGCAGCTGCCATCAGTTTTTTGTAACATGTGCCGCGGAAAACCTTTAACCGATTTTGAAAAAGTTCAAATAAAAGGCTATATTAGCCAAAAAAATCGGTCGAAGTCAAAACGTTGTGAGTAATTTTCGCCGTAATGAACTCCGAACTGCCTTAAATTCCCACCTTTCTGCTGGTAAAATTATGGAAGAATGCGGCGTAAATGCAAGTGTGTGGCCACGGTAAAACGAATTATTCGAAGCGCCAAACACTTGAAGAGATTGAAAATAAAAACAATTGAGAAAGTCGGTCAAACCCGACTATAACATACTCTGTACCAGTTCATTTGCCCCAGACTATAATATTATAATATGTACATCCAAGGAGTCACGCGTTTATCGTGCAATATTTTTATTATACGCCAGACCCGGCCAGCCATTAGCTACCACGAGCCGAAGTCAGTCGTGCTTTTACGCAAACGCGAGATGAACTCATGATTGTGTGTATCGGTGAACATTGAATTGCAAGTAAAACGGCTGTAGTCTGGAGAGAGCTCTCTTGCACACCAACACAAGCACACTTTTTTGTCCTCTCCACTGCACCAATTCTCTCTCTCTCTCTCACTATGATTGCCTTTGTTTAATGGAAAGCTGTGGTGATGTGGTGTTGTGAGTTTTGTGTATCATCAAAACTGTAGGAGATATGACGTTTTTTCCAAATTGTGGTGGCGGGAGGGGGCGTGGCAAAAATTGAAAATAAACTTGATCTGCCTGCAAGTCTAAGAAATATATGTCCCAAACTTGTCAAACATATTTCTTACGGTCTCTGAGATCTCTTCGTTCATACGGACGGACGGACAGACGGACATGGCTATATCGCGGCTTTAAAAAAAAGCTAGAAATGACGGGAAAAAAAGCTGATTTGGCAACACTGATGCGTAGTCAGCTATCGTCACACACGCGTGTGCTTCAAAATCGGGTTCTTTATGTTCTCTTTTTATTTGTTGTGGTTGTTCTTGCTTAAGGACGTATTTTTGTGCATTTGTATTTGTTTTCACGTGGTCGTAAGTTCATTTAGGGCGCCCCTGGGATAGATAAAGACGGGTAAAGATCGAATTGTTCAAAAATCTTAAAATTTATGGTGAAATTTTAATAATTGCCAATTTTCGATGGGTAAATAGGAGGTGTAGGCAAATTGGTTTAAAAATCGCGAAATTTGCGAAATTCTTATATGAGCTTAGATTGACGGGTAAATCAAGCGGTTCAAATAGTCGAGAAATTTCCAAAACTTTATGAGTTTTGATTATCAAGAAGACGGGTAAAGATCAAAAGTTCTAACATATGACCAAAATGTCTCAATTTAGGCATGAGTTTAGATTATCATAAAATCGGGTAAGGTTCGAAAGGACCACAAAATCGAGAAATTTGGAGTAATGTATAGAAATTACGTTGGCGACGGCGACACCAAAACATTTCTTGACATCCTGAACAGTGATCCATACGGCGACAAGTGCACAGTGACCAAAGACGAGTGCATAGGACATGTACAACATGTTAAACATCCACCACGTATAATTGACGAACATATCGAGGAGCACATTCGTCCTGTGTACGAGGAATTATCTAAGGATGATCTGCTAACGAGGTGTTTAGGTGGACACACACACAAAATGCGAACGAGTCGTTCAATTCCACTGTGTGGCGCATCGTACCTAAACACCTCAACTCAGGCATTAAAATCGTCGAGATTGCTGCTTACATCGCTGGAGGAATGTTCAAATGAAGGCTACAGTGCAGTATTGAAAACCATGCAGTTACTAGATCAGCCGACAAAACAGGCGCGATTCACTTCAAAGTAAAGAGGCAAGAACAACCCGCAGACTCCAACATCAGTGCGAAAACGAGTTTTTTGAAGAGTCTGAAGGGCAACTCTATGGACCAGGAATCGCTGATTAGCATATTATTGCGGTAAGTTCAAAACTTTGACTTTGACGTGCGATTTTTCGGTTTTTCATTTTTACGATTTTTCCTAATTGGCGGGAAAGATAGGGAAAAAATTAAACGTCCTATCGAAACGAGACAAAATTTATTGTATTCGGGATTAAATTTTCTTCTAGTTGAACCTAAAAAACCTTAAGAAAGTTATGATTAACCCACTTTTTAAACAATCTGAAGTGAATTTAAAAAAAAAAAAAGATTTTTTTTTTAATTTGCGAAAAATTTTTGAATTTCTCACTTTTTGTTCAATTTTAACTAGAAGCTATACTATTGAAAATAGAACATTTTTTTGGGTTTTTTTTTGTTTCAGATGGAAATTGCGACGTGCATCTTTCCCGCCGCACGACACATGCACGCCTCGGAGAAATGCTTGTACCAGGCATCATATGACATATATTTTAATGAAAAAATTTGAGAAGACTGTTGAAATATATAACAATAAAACCTGAAAGTTTCGTTTCCATCGAATATTTCTTTTCTTCCCAAAAAAGTCCTCGGAAAAATCGATTTTTTGAAGCATCTAAAGCAGGCTCCCCCCTTAAGCTTCTCAATCTATCACTTTATTCTTCAGTCTTTTCAACTCTTTGGAAAGAGCCCTACATTATTCCAATTACAGAGGCATAGCGCTAAGCTCTCCTCTATTCCTAAATTATTTGAAGAGATTATAAACTCCACCTTGCGGCATTATTGCAATTTGATTTTATCACCTTTCCAGCATGGGTTTATTAAGCGTCGGTCAACTATGACCAATTTGCTTGAGTTTACTTCATTGATTAATGATGGGCTCATTAAGAAAAAGCAAACCGATGTCATTTACCCAAACTTTAGTAAGGCTTTTGACTCTGTAAACCATGATCTTCTCCTCTTTTCTGCTTTTGATTTCGTCTTATTCGTACTTGGTCGTTTGTTTTTTACTATTTTTACTCGAATACTTATTATATTTTTCAATGACCCAATATGCATTCCATTAGATTGCAAGATGATTTAAACTCCTTGCAGTCTTGGTTAATCATTTACACCAAGTTTTCAATAGTTGCAATTTTCGACGAGTAAATAGAAGGTGAAAATAGCGAAATTTGCGAAATTTTTATATGAGCTTAGATTGTCATAAAGACGGGTAAATTGGAGGTGTAGATCAAACGGTCCAAATAGTCGAGAAATTTCCAAAACTTTATGAGTTTTGATTATCATGAAGACGGGTAAAGATCAAAAGTTCTAACATATGACGATTATTATAAAATCGGGTAAGGGTCAAAAGGACCACAAAATCGCAAAAGGTAGTAAATTTCGGTATGAGTTAGCATAGTAACGCGAGCCGGTTAACTGGAGAGTTGAAACATTTGAGTGTCCCTGCCGCCTCTACTTACATCTCGATTACTGCAAATGGCATGTAGCGATTCATCGTCCGTAAATAAAACATAGTTGAGTCCCTCACGCATGGCCAGCATATTCAATGGACTCATGGATTTGACAGCCAGTGTATCCAGTCCCACCAATTGCAATTGATCGGCAGCCGCGCTACGTCGACAATTCCTGCGATAATGCAACTGACCAGCACTGTAACCCAGCCAGGGATTGCGCTCTCGACTGAATTCCTCATTTTGAGCATACACATGACCCTTGTAGGAGCCGCCAAAGCCGGTGCCAATCTTAAGCAAGGCGCCGCCATACAGTAGATACACAAAAACGCCATCACAGGCCAAGGCGGGCGAACCGGCAGCTGTTGGCAAATTGGGCAGCTTCAATGAGAACTGGAAAAGGGGCGAAAGGTTAGTAGAGTAGAACCCCACTTGCATTACCTTACTCACCTCATCAATCAGCGAATTGTGCGGCACACCATGACTATGGAAATCTGGACGCGTGGGCTTATTCAGAGCCGCACTCACCACCGTATGCTGCAGTGCGGCCAGCACAGCGGGCAGCTGCACCATCTGGGCGGATAACTGGCGGGGTGACATCAACATGGCTGCAATCGCTTTAAGCATTTTTCCCGTATCACCGCGTGCTATGCACAGACCCATTAAAGCGGCACACGCCATGGCCGACCAATTGGCCTCGGCGCCTGTATGTGAACTCAAGGCCAAGGGCATGGTGGCCAGATCTAATAGTAAATCATACAGCGGATTGATCAGTTCTTCGGGTTCCAGCTTAAAGGATTCCGGTTGTTGGCCCTGAATCACATCCAGCAAAGCCTTCAGCGCCTTGGTGCATAGCAGGGGTTGTATATGCCGTGCATCCGCTATAAGCTCAAACAGAGATCTCAGACCAGCACCCACTATCAAAGGAACGGTGGCATACACAGGTGTTTCGCGTTCTGGCAACTCTTCTGTATCCGAATCTGCATCACTGTTGGCACTATCGCGTCGCTGACGCTTATCCAGATGGCCAATAACAGCTGGAGCTGAGACAGCGTTGACATTCGCCTGACACGGGCAGTCCAGCAAATTACTGCCGGCACACATCAGACAGCCAGAGGAACCCAATTTTGCGGGGGCTCCGCCTCCTCCCTCCTGGAACAGAGCATAACGCGTCTCGGCCTCTAAAACGGTGGACCTGATGGCCGAGAATACTGCAAATTTCGAGGCATTGGGATCCAATTCAATGTGGGCTACCGGAAAAGCGGGCATTATAAACAACTGGTCTTTGACCAGCGGCGGATCCAGGGGATTAACCGCAACGGCGGCTGCCGCATTTCCCTCCAGGACCGCTGCCGCAGCTGCGGCGGCAGCCATGGCCGCTGCAGCGGATTTCTCCTTGCGACTCTTCCGCTTGGTAAGCGATTTCCTTTCATTTTGCAGTTTTCTGTAAGAATTGCAGAAATACAAATTTTTAGAACAGCTGATGGATCAGCTGATGGCACAATGCTGCCACCTCGGTTCGAAATTTCAAAACATCCGCCCAATTCCACCCCGCCAGCTGGCCCAGGGGTTGAAGACCTAGATATTCAATCGATTTTTCCACCCCCAAAAGAGAAAGGAAACGTAATGGCAAATGCCCCATTCAGCAGGCATTAAACATGTTGTTTTTTTTTACCTGCGTGTATTATTCGTGTACAATTCATAGAAATGATCGCCATATTTCAGTGGATTCAATAGGCCAACCATAACAATTTTTTACTAGGCGGTCGTTTTCCACCGTCGACGCTCTCAATCGATATTTCTGCTATATACCGTTACACAGGCGACGGCGGCACTTTTTCGCCTCTTATTGCACAATATTTTGTTAATATTCACAGCAAAAAAAAAAGAGCACACACACACCACACTCACATCCTAACACGTAACCAAACTAATTAGCATAAATAACTAAGAATTAACTATTTTCGGTGTTTGTTGGGCTTTAGCTAGTACATATTTTCTAAGTTGCTGCCGCTTTTTGCCTAGCTGAACTCCCAGCCGCCGCGAACAAGCTATCGTTGACAATGGTCGATATCGATACTCTATCGATATATTGAGGCGCAGCAAAACGTAGAACGTAACAAAAACGTTAAAGTTAATACGTTGTTATGCTCGTATCGATATATGGTGTATCAAGTCGCCGCCATCTTTTCAAAAGAATAAGCAGAAAAGAAAAAGAAAATGTTAATTTTTATACTAATTTATAACATGGACCATAATCAAAAGTATGCAGCGCCCCCTCCCAAGATGGGTGGATGTAGTGAAACATGAGAGAACGCCCCCCTTGTGCGCTTGCTGTCTTGCAAATGAATTGGACGACCACCTAAGCTAAGTTCCTAGGCTTGTGAGTAAGTACCGTTAGAGTCAATTGCGTACATAAAATTCTGAAGAGGATACAAAAATGGCATTTGTTTACTCTCATGATGCATTTAGTTAGTATGTAGCCAGCAATTGTAGTGAAAAGTTGTATCTATGATGCAATAATAGGGTCGCGGACTGCTTAGGACAGCCCTCCACTGCACATATTAAACATTAAATTTTACTTTACCTTATATTTTGCTGATTTATAATCACGCATGGCCTTTGCGGCCATGGCGCGAAACACAGATTTCTCAACTGTCCCAAGTCTGTGCCACATTTGGCCGCCCTTAACTGCTACTTGGGGCTGTGTGTACTCGGGGTGCTCTTTTCGGATCTCTGGCCGTCCCATTAAATTCAGCCAGAGGAAAAAGGCGTTCTCCGGACGCTTGATTCTTTTAGTTGGTTTAGGCATGTTTAACTTTAAATTTCGAGTTTTGTGTGTTTTTAGGAAATCAATCTAAAATTTTGTTACTTATTACGTGTTTACTTGTTGAAATTGAGCACAGAAATGAGAAAAAGCATGAGCAGTTGAAACCAATCTGAAAGTCAAGAATTTGAGGACCTACTTTGTTTTAAGAAAGTTGTTAACTAAATAACAATTGAGGCTACAAATAACAAGGTGCAAAACACACACATTTAACCCTGCCCAATTTTCAAGCATTCATTAATATTTTCACTCTAAAGGTCATTTTTGAACAATTTGAAAAATTCATGTTTGGTACCAATTTCAGGACCAAATGATTCTATTGTTTGGGGAATCATTGCGAAGTTTAAAGCAGATAATGGACTTTGGAAAGGCCGCTAAGGCGGCCTTTTTATACCCTTATAGAGGGTATATTAAAATTGTCCAGATGTTTATAACGCTTAGAAAGAAGCATCTCCGACCACATAATGTGTATATATTCTTCATCAGCATTACGAGCTGAGTTCATATAGCCATGTCCGCCATGTATCTTTCTGTGCCATCTCCTCCCTCAGATTTGAAGCTATCGAGACCAAACTTTGCTGGAACCGACTTCAGACATCATTGGGAATGGATTTTGGCCCGGATATTTAGGATTTTTTTCTGTGTATGTTTCAATTAACGCTCTTCTACGAAGAAAATAAAAAGTTGGCAGTGGCGTAGCGTGATGTTCTGCCGCTCGAGACGGAAGTCAAATTTGCCGCACCCAACTTATGTATTTATGATAAGTTGGGGGCATTAAATTCGACTTCTGTATCTACTAGTAGGTAGCCGGAGTGGGTCGCTACCGTATTTTAAACAGAAAAACGAAGAACTGAAATCGTCATCGAATTGTTGAACCTTTGATCTTCACCATCTATGTATATATTTACGTGTTCATGATAATCAAAAAAAGTGGTGTCCCAACTCACACAATCAAACATTGCGCTTGTGTGCTTAGCAGCGAAACACGAAGTAGACGTCACAACAAACAAATGCCTCGTGAAGTAAACAAAAAACCTGAACACGCGCATCGTAAGAGAGCAAGGCGCCGAGCAGACAACAGTTCAACAGAAAACATATATTTTGCTAAATAAATAAACACAAAATGAAGTAGGCCGTATTTAAAGAAAGTCTTTATTCTAATAACCCTAAACACCCTCAACTTGGAGGAATCGCGCTTGCTGAGACGCTAGAAATTTGGAATCTTGTGTGGTAGAAGTTACATGTGGAAATTTAAAATTGTCGTTGTTGCTTTTGTCTATGATTGATTATGCTAGAAGATGGCCTTTTAGCACCGCTTGCGTTTCGGCTTGCTGCGTTTCACTTTGGGCTTCGGCTTTGGTTTGCCTGCGCGCTTCGTGATGCAAAAGCGCTTGGGCGCTTTGGGTTTGCTTCCCCTCTTCTTCCGTTTGGGCTTTCGACGTTTTGGTGCTCTTTTCTTTCTATGGCTACATCCGATAGCATCGGACATGTCCATTTCGCTGTCATCATCTTCCGAGTCTAAAAAGACAAGTCGATTTCTGTTTCTATACCGAAAGACTTCCTGTAAAATAAATCATTTACTAGATATTCGAATTTTCTCTCTAATTTCTCTTACCGGTGAATATAGACTGCGTCGGCTCGTGGGCATTATGTTCCAGTACCGAGTCGCCTTGTCCACTAGTTCGTGTCCACGATAGTCAGTGTTGAGCCGAAACTCCCTCATGAAGTTGAGAAACGGAAATCGCATCATAACCTCCACAGAATTGGTCGTATTTTTGGTATCATCATGATTGCCCTTGTGGCGTTTAGACTTATCGTCGTCATCCTCCAAGGACTTAGTAGGCTTCGATCGCTTTCGCTTTCTCTCTCCTTCGACTTTATCGACATCTTTTTGTGTTGTTTGTTCCAAATTGTCATTTAAATCTGCATTCTCCGATTGATTGCTCGCACCATCTCCTTCGCTCTTCACCCCGCTGGCAATTGTCAGCTTGCTCTCAGCTTCCAACGACGACATATTTGTGTATAATCAAAAATCAAATTAGAACTAAAATTTTGTTTGCTTACAAGAAAAACCAAAAAGTATTGTAAAAATTTCACTAAAACTTGAAAAAAAAATATATATTTGTCTCTTGAAACGTGTTGTCTGTACGAGATGTTAGCAATAACTAAAGAAAGTCTAGCTAAAATCTACGAAGTTGACTGTTTTTGAATTTGAGCGAAAACTCGACGCCTATTTTATTTGAAAAAATTAACTAAAAAGAATTCTAAATAATTTGTTACAAAAATGTCTATTAAACAAATTCGAACCGCTTATTGCAATGGCCCAAATGTCACACGAGGCCTTAAAGTAGAGTTGGGGTTGGTTATGAGTGAGTGATCAAAATTAAGTTGTTCACCAAACTGACAAAGTGCAGATGTTCTTCTTCAATTGTTCATTTTTGTTCAGATAATCTTGTTCAGTCCTTATTGCTCTGTGAGTTGTTCAGTCTGTCTTGCTCAGAGCAACTCTGTGAGCTGTTCAGTCTATCTTGCTCTGTGAGCTGTACACTGATATGTTCAGTATCTAGTTTAATTCATGTTGATTACACAAGACAACAAGGTCCAGTATATTGAATGGTTGGTGGTGATTCTAAATGATTTTCGTGTGCTGAACACGAATCTGTTTTCAGAAATGGTACATCAGGTTGAGATTTTTATGAATTTGATCTTAAAGTGGCAAAATATGCCAATTTTAATCCGTTTTAGAAGCCTTTTGTGGGAAACCTATATATTTGTTTTGACTCTGTTTGATACCGAAGGTACTCAGAGTATATTAAATTTGTGTAAAAGTATGTAACAGGGAGAAGGAATAACTTCCGACCCTATAAAGTATATATATTCTTGATCAGCATCAACAGCCGAGTCGATATAGCCATGTCCGTTTGGCTCTTTGTCCGTCCGTTCGTCTGTTTCCATGCTAACTTTTCGTCAGGTTAAAAGATGTCTTAACCAAACTTTGCACGAAGTCTTAAGGTACAAATACCCTGCACATTTATCGGAACCGGCCGTATCGGATGACTATAGCATATATGTATATAAGCTTTGATTGGTGGTATCTTCCATTTTGGCTCATTCCGCGGCATTCCTTTGTCCACTTTTTCAGGAATATTGAACACCAAATTTTAGAAAATTTACTTAAACACAACTATGTAGCTGCCATAGGAACCATCGGTCAAAAAACTAGTTTCAGTGAGATAAGCTTTTTTGTTTTCAACGCAAACGTCCCCAAGTCTCTTATTTATCAGTTTTCTATGCTTTTACATAATTCCACCAAGTTTCATTAAAATCGAAAAACTATATAGTATAGCTGCCATAGAAAAGATAGTTTTGAAAAAAGTCTTAGTAGAAAAAACTTTTTTGTTTTCAATGCTATCGCTCTTAAACTTGTTACTGGTCAATATTATATGCTTCCACACAACTCTGCTAAATTTGATCCAAATCGGATGACTAGCGGTCATAGAAACGATCGGTCAAAAAAGTAGTTCTAGTGAGAAAAACTTTTTTGTTTTCAACGCAAACGTTCCCAAAACCTCGTATTTATAAGTATTCTATGCTTTCACATAATTCCACCAAGTTTTTTGAGAATCGGCCAACAATATATTATAGTATAGCTGCCATACAAAAGTTCTTCTTCTTCTTCTTTATTGGCCCGATGTTGCATCACAACCGCTTGACGGTTTTGGCCTCTGCAATGAATGCCCTCCACTCGCTTCTGCATTGTGCGAGCTGGCATCAGTTGTTCACATCAAGGTTGAAAATGTCTTTCCGCACTTGATCATCCCATCTTAGTGGTGGGCGACCCCTCCTGCCTTGTTCTCCCAAGTCAGCCACCTTCGTCTTTTTTACTGGAGCTTCTTCATCCATCCGGATTACATGTCCTAACCAGCGCAGCCGCTGTTGCTTTATGCGCTTGACTAGACTGATGTCCTTATAGAGCTCATACAGTTCGTGATTCATTCGAATGCGGTATCCATCGCCAACTTTTAAAGGTCCATAGATCCTCCGAAGGATTTTTCGCTCGAAAACGCCAATCGCCTCCTCATCCGCTGCTGTCATTGTCCATGCTTCTGCGCCGTATTGCAGGACTGGGATGATGAGCGACTTGTATAGCGCTATTTTTGTTGTTCGAGAAAAGGCTCTGCTCTTGAACTCCCTACTGAGCCCGTAGTAGCATCGGTTTCCAAGGCTGATGTTGTTGTCGTCCCGAGGTAGACAAAATCCTCTACAACCTCAAAGTTGTACTCCCCCATAGTAACAAATTGTCCAAGACGCATAGACTTCTTGTCCGTGGATACTAGATACTTTGTCTTGTCTTCGTTTACCGCTAAGCCTATCAGTTTAGACTGCTTCTCAATCTCTGAAAACGCCCGTTCGTTTTTGCCGATTTTGTCAATATCATCGGCGTATGCGAGTAGCATTAGATCTTTATAAAGAAATGAGCCCGATCTGTTGGCATTTGGGCACTGGCGCAGTATATACTCCCGTCAGTAGATAAAAGAAGTCACACGATATGGTATCACTCTGCCTAAAACCTCTCTTGGTATCAAATGGTTCGGAGAGGATCTTTCCTATTTTGACGGAGCTTCGAGTGCTTCTCAACTTTGCTGGTATACCAAAGGTAGACAGGGCGTCAAAGAACCTCCACCTTATCGATGTGTCAAAGGCTGATTTATAATCAACAAAAAGATGGTTGGTTTTGATATTTCTATCATAGGTCTTCTCCAGGGTTTGTTGTAATGTGAATATCTGATCTGTGGTGGATTTACCAGGTCTGAAACCACACTGATAAGGTCCGAGCGGCTTTAGACGTTCACAAATAATGCACTACAGAATCTTATATGCGATGGGAAGGAGACTGGTCTCCTTTTTAAAAAAGTTGGCAAATTACACTTAGACTCCAATCTTCGGGCATGCTCTCGTCGTACCATATTCTGCTGAGGAATTGGTGCATGCACCTTACCAACTCCTCGCCTCCAGCCTTAAACAGTTTAGCTGGCAGGTCATCTGCACCTGCTGATTTGTTGTTCTTAAGCCTTTTTATGGCTACACAGACTTCGTGATTCTTTGTTGTCGCTTGGTGGCGTCGCTACTTCTCCGGAGGCGGTATTGTGTTCGTTGTCGCCTCCCAGCAGGTTTGCGAAATAGCTTCTCCATTTGTCTAGCGCCGCTTGCGGATCTGTGACCAGATTTCCATTTTTGTCCTTGCATTGGGCTTGAAACCTTCAGTTAGTCGTTTAATCTTTTGATAGAATTTTCGAGTCTCGACTTCCTCACGCATGCGCCTTTCTCGCTCATTCTTTTTCCTTCTGAAAAGGCGCTTCTTCTCTCTCCTTTTCTTCCGTTATTGCTCTTTAACAGCCCGCGTTGCTCCCGACTGCAGAGTTCTCCTGTAGGCAGCGTCTTTCTCTGCAGTAGCGTCGCGGCAGTCCTCATCATACCAAGTCTGCTTTCGAGGGTGCTCGGCGTATCCGAGTATCTCCATGGCAGCCGTACTCATGGAGTGTGATATATGATTCCACTGTTCACTTACACCAGAAAGGAATGGTGAGTTTTCCCTGAGCAGTTGGGTGAGTTTAGCTGTGTAGGCTTCAGAGGTCCGTTGCGCTTTCGACGTGTACTAGTACGTGAGGCATATGCCAACAAAAGTTAGGTCTGAAAAAAAGTCTTAGTAGTAAAAACTTTTTTGTTTTCAATGCTATTGCTCCCAAACTTGTTACTGATCAGTATTATATTCTACCACATAATTGATGCAAATCGGATGACTATAGCATGTAGCTGCCATAGAAACGATCAGTCGAAAAAGTAGTTTTAGTGAGAAAAACTTTTTTGTTTTCACTTATTTATAAGTTTTCTATGCTTTCACAGAATTCCACCAAGTTTTATGAGAATCGGCCAACTATATAGTATAGCTGCCATACAAAAGTTAGGTCTGACAAGAAGTCTTAGTAGAAAAATCTTTTTTGTTTTCAATGCTATTGCTCCCAAACATGTTGCTAATCAGTATTATATGCTACCACATAATTCTGCCAAGTTTGATCCTCTATTTTTTAAATATGACACTTTTTCGATTTGCGAACTAGAATGTTTCATTATACACTGCTCGCCACTTGAATAGGACACCTCTAAAGTCGATTTTCTATAGTTAATCGCTGCTAAACCAAGCCATCTAGGAAAATAGTTTTTGTTTTCTTATAAAGTTTATTTAAATGTAGTAATTAGACGACAATTACAAAATTATTCAAAAGTTGTAAGTTGTACAAAAAACATTGTTAACCAATAAGTAACAAATTTTGGAGTCTTCATTTTGCACCACTTGAATAGGACACTTTATCTAAAAACCGTTTAAGAATATTTCAATTCTTTTCAAATAACAATATTACTTAAATAAGAAATTACTAACATGTTTTTAAACCAAAAAAAGTTTTTAATAGTGTGTTGAGCCTCCTTTTTTCTCCAAAACCTCACACATTCGGTCTGGAAGGGATGCATACAATTTTCCCAAATAACTCAACGATATCGAGCCCCATGCTAATTTGATAGCTGCAATTAGTTCGGGAATGCTCGAATATTGCTGACCTGATCCATATACTTCACGTGTTAGCCATCCCCACACATTCTCAATGATATTCAAGTCCGGTGAATAGGGTGGCCAGTTTAATAACTCCACGTTTTGGCTCGCTATATACGATTTAACAATCCGGGCCGTACGTATAGGGGCATTATCATGTTGATAAATCCATTTTAGATTTGCAAAAAGAGTTTGGAAGTGTGGAAAGGCCTCTTTCAATATACCATTATAACACAACGCATTCATGGTGGTTGGAATAAATTGAAGCTCACAGGTGCCATAATAGGAAATGGCCCCCCATACCATAATACCTCCAGCATCCAGCACTGCTGTGCAACTTATCAAGATGGTGTGGTTCTTTTCAAAGATCATGAAAATAGTAGCTGTAGCCATCGGGGCCCTCCAAATTAAACTTTTTTTTCGTCCGAAAAGACAACACGTTGCCACTCCGAAGTCCAGGTGACATGTGCGCGCGCGAAATCAAGGCGTTGTAACTTCCGAGCCGGGTTAAGAGGTGGCTTCTTCTTGATTTTTAGTCTCTTCAGGTGTGTAGCATTATTAATAGCACGACGCATGGTTGTCAAACTTGCTTTAACGTTGCATTCTTCCCTTATCTTGGCCAAAGAGTCGTGCGAATTGGAAGCTTCTCTTAATATAAGTCGCTTGTCCGCGATGGTAAGCACACTGTGGGTGCGGCCCTTCATGTTTTTACCATAATTAGCCTTATTATTTAAAAAATTGGTTATGGCGTGACGGCTCCTGTCTACTTTTTTTGCTATTTTGGCAATAGAAAGGCCAGAATCCTTGTAAGCTTGGATTTTTCCTTTCTCCGACTCAGATAATGAAGTGCCACGCCCCATTTTAATTTTTTTTAATTTTATATAAACTTCAATTAAAGCAAAAAGTTTAAGTAAACCAAAATTTGTGTGCACGTGTCAACGATACCGACCAAATAAAATGCATGTTCTATTCAATGGAATTTTTGCGAATGCTCACATAAAGTTCAAACAACTTTATAACGTATATATATGGTATATATTTCCAAAACTTGGAATATACCAGAAAGAGCGAAGAATGCTTGCACAAAGATAATATGCAAAAAATACCGTTATTCTACCATTTCGTTTTCGAGTTACGAGCAGTTTTAAAGAGAGCATACAGGGTGTCCCATTCAAGTGGCGAGCAGTGTACGTCCAAAAGTTTGGTTGGTTTTTTTGTCTTTTTGTATTACAAGAAACTGACCAAAACGTAAACTTACGCACACGTATTAAAAGGCGGGGAACACCAAAATTGCGTTTTGGAACGCACGCAGATTGTGGAAATAGTATTGACCCGCATAGTTCTTAATAGCTGAACTAAAAACACAATTGGTCCGTTTCGTGCTGGAAATGCTGCATGGGATTTTAAGCTAAAACCACTATTGCAAAGTCTTTTTTCTGAAAATTGAAAAAATTAAATTTATTTTTTCTTTACTGTCATTTAAATTTAGAACCTCAGGACCTTAACACGGGATGGCATCTTAACGGATACGACTATGAAGCTCTTGCGAGATAAAGCGACCAAATCATAGTAAAATATGTAAGCACTTGGCACTTAACCGCTCAACACTCTCAGAAGGCCGATTTATTGACAAGTGGAAGATTGCTACGGTCACACCTGTGTTCAAGTCTGGTGTCAAGAGGTAGGTACCCAACTACCGACTTATGGCTAAGCCTAGCCATATATCTAAGTTCTTTGAGCGAATTGTAGCCAAACAGATTTCTTTTTTTATAAAAATGTACATTAACCCAAATCAACATGGTTGTATGCCAGGTCGCTCGACCACATTTAATTTAGCGGTCTTCAGTAATTATTGCATCAGTTCCTTTGACAAACGCTGTCAAGGTGATGTTATTTATACAGATTTTTCCAAGGCATTTGATTAAGTTTGTCATAACGCTCTGTTTGCCAAGCCTTTTTATGCTAGGGTTTCATTCCTTTTTATTGCGCTGGATTCAATCTTACTTGGGCCGCCGGACTTACAAAGTCAAAATAAACAACTCGCTTTCTACTCTAAATGTGGCTACTTTAAGACTTCCACTGGGGAGTGCCCTTGGTTCTTTAAGCATTTGTATACATTTTGGTAACTCAGACTTTCTACTATATGCCGATGATCTTAAAATTTACCCTTCAATTAAATCCTTAAGTGATAGTCGATTGTTGAAATCTGATATTGATAGGGTCAGTGCATGGTGTGCTCTCAACTTACTCCCTCTTAATCTTAACAAATGCTTTATTGTTAGATATAGCAATTACTTCTACAATATTACGGCCACTTACTCGATTTCAAATCAAACTTTATCAAGCCGGATTGAGGCCATTGATTGCATATTATATAATAGTGAATATTTTGCCAAAGGCCTATGCCATGTTTGGCTTTGTCAAGCGCAATGCCAGCTAATTTTAGCATCCTTACACTAGGTTGAACCTTTACTCTGCATTTGTGCGTTCCAAGTTGAAGTATGCATCATTTATTTGGAATCCCTCTAGTGCAGTTCATACAGAGAGGCTTGAAAGAAAAAATTTCTAAAATTCGCTCTCCTTCCGCTCAATTTTTCTGATCCTTTGCCGCCTTATTTTAGTAGATGTGCCTAGGTGCATCTCTCCACTCTAGAAGATAGAAGAACTATTGCGTCTTTATTGTTTTTGAACGACCTTGTTTTTGGCTGCATTGATTGTCCTACCTTGTTAGGATAGATAAATTTAAATGTACAAGGCAGAAATCTTAGAACTTTCTAACCCTTTTCCAACCTATTTTCCCTAACTAATTATTAGACATCGGATTTTAGGCACTTTTTTAAATGAAGGTTGATTGACGTATTTTGCATATGCAAAATATGCAAACAAATATGCAAAATATGTAATTGTATAAAAGTGGTATAAAAATGGCGAAATTTACAAAAATGATCATTCTTGAGTTTAGATTATTATAAAGAATATATAGATGGCATATATAGACGGTTAAATGGAAGTTGTAGACCGAGCAAATGAAAGGTGTACCTTGAAAGTTCTAAAATATTCGGAAATTTCTAAATTGTTCATTAATTTCAGATTTTTCTGAAGAGTATATGAAGTACACGGGTAAATAAAGGAGATGTGAAACAAATGGTAAAAAAAAATTTCGAATTTTCAAAATTCGTCAAATTTTCAAAGGACCTAAGATAACTATGAAGATTGGATAGATGGCAATTGAAGAGGCGTATATAAGAGTCTTAGATCAAAAACCGCGAAATTTGTCAAATTTTCATTTGAGTATTTAAGAAAGCGCAGGCGTTGGTAAATAAGTGGAGTCGATTGAACAGCTCAAAATTTGCCAATTTTTCATATGACCAAAGATTATATGAAGACTTAATAGACGGCAATAATAGACGGGTAAATATAGGAAGTGCAGATCGAACTGTTAAAAAAATCGCGAAATTTTCAAAATTATTATTTGAGTTTTGATTTTTCGCGAAATTTGCAAAATTTTATGAGTTTTGGTGATAAATGTCAATTTTGGAAGCGTAAATGGTTAAATCCAACGGTCCAAAAAGTTGCGAAATTTATAATGTAGACATGTAAATTGACGGGTCAAGATCAAGCGGACCAAAAATCCGGATATATACAAAATTTTATGATTAGTTCAGATTATCATGATGATTTAATAGTTGGCAATTGAAGACGGGTAAATAGGAGGTGTAGGTCAATCGGTTTAAAGAAATTTTAACATTTGCGAAATTCTTATATAAGTTTAGATTGACACGAAGACGGGTATATCGATGGGTAAATAGGAGTTGAAGATCATACGAACCAAAAACTCGTGAAATTGGATAAAAAAATTTAACGAGTTTAGATTATCATGAAGATTTGATAGATGGCAATTGTATAAATAAAATATATGTATGGCAAATAAAAAATTCTTGCGGTATTTTTATTGAATTTTCAATTGTTCATAAAATTGGTTATAATAATGCGATTTAAGTCAAATATGCGCCGTTTTGTTCGATGACGAGTTCCCAACGAGATGCCAACTTCATAATGCCCCTCTTATAGAAGCTCGCTTCCCTATTGGCAAAAAACTCGGAGAGCCAACTTTCACAGGACTCTCTTGTGGCCAACTTCCGACTACCGAGCTCGTTCGCAATGGACAGAAATAGGTGGTAATCACTTGGTGCGAGATCCGGACTATACGGTGGATGCAAAAGAACCTCCCATCCGAGCTCCCGGAGCTTCTGGCGCGTCACCAAAGATGTGTGTGGCCTGGCTTTGTCCTGATGGAAGACAATTCGGCCTCTGTTGATCAAAGATGGCCTCTTCTGCATGAGTGCTGCATTCAAGCGGTCCAGTTGTTGGCAGTACAGGTCCGAATTGAGCGTTTGGCCATAGGGGAGCAGCTCATAGTGGATGATTCCCTGCCAATCCCACCAAACACACAGAAGAACCTTCCTGGCCGTCAACCCAGGCTTGGCCACCGTCTGGGCAGCTTCACCGCTTTTCGACCACGACCGTTTGCGCTTCACGTTGTCGTAAGTGACCCACTTTTCATCGCCAGTCACCATCCGCTTCAAAAACGGGTCGATTTTGTTGCGATTCAGAAGCGATTCGCATGCATCCATACGGGCAAAAATGTTTCTTTGCGTCAAGTCGTGTGGCACCCATACATCGAGCTTCTTTTTGAATCCAAGCTTCTTCAAATGGTTTATAACGGTTTGATGACTCATGCCCAGCTCTTGGCCGATGCTACGGCTGCTACTATGCCGGTCTCTTTCGATCAATTCAGCGATTTTATCGCAATTTTCGACGACAGGCCTTCCGGACCGTGGCGCATCTTCGATCACCTCTGCACCAGAACGAAAACGTTGAAACCATCGTTGTGCGGTGGAAATGGAAACTGTATCGGGTCCATAAACTGCACAAATTTTATTGGCAGCATGAGATGCATTTTTGCCTTTATCGTCGTAGTACTGTAAAATATGCCGTATTTTCTCTTTATTTTGCTCCATGTTTGCGACGCTATAACTCACGAACGACTAAAAACAAACAACAATAAATCAAACACGTGTTAGCGCGTGAAAAGAGCTTTCCAAAAAGCTCTAGCGTGAACCGACGCGACGAATACAACTAAAGACAAGCTTGCGGAAATACCGCAAGACTTTTTGGACAACCTTATATATTAAGCTTCACTTCTTCGTATTCGTAAATTCTAAAGGGGGCGCAGCAACGCGCTCCGGGTGCCCGGTATGTGAATATGTATTGCAAAACAGTTTGATGGCAAATCTCTTAGCCATTTTCGAATTAAAATGTGATTTTTCACCCATTTTCGGCATTTCAATTGATTACAAGTTGAATTGGGGACGTTGATTTACAAGTTCAAACATATTTGCAACATTATGTTATTTCATAAAAACAGGTTTTTTGCATGTTTTGCATATTCTGCAAAACTTGCAAAATTGTTTTTACTGGACTTAGATCATTGATTAATAAAAATAAGTGCGGTTCAAAATATGCAAAATCCGATGTCTACTAATTATTCCCTTAATGAACCTATGTCTAGGTCTTTTAAAAACTTCAACTTCTTACCCGTTAGCATGCGATTTGAATTCGACTTCAATAAATCGGCAATCAAAATTTTGTTAGCAGAATACTTTTCTTCTTTTAGAAACTTAGAAACTAGTTTTAGTTATATCATTTAAGTTAAAAATAGAGTAGCCAGTTAAGACCTTTGTTCAATTGGCGAATAAATAAATAAATGTATGACTTCGGCATGCATTCGGATCTTGTACATGCTAATAACCGAACTAAATATTTGATAAAGGTGCCTTTAAGGCGTCTGAGCTACCTGAACTGATTTTTATAATATTTTTGTAAATTTTTGATATGCTCATGTAGATACGCCAAGGATCATAGGCTATGTTTCAAGTCTGTAAACCGATTTAAGAGTGACTCAAAGCCTTATTTTAGAAACTACAACATAAACCCATTTATTCAACCATTTTTTCAAAACAATACCAATTGGTTCAGAATTTTGTACGAAGACAGTTGGTAAAATGCAGTTGAAAATTCAACCGTCTGACCGCAAATGAACTTAGAGTTGGTAAGAGCTGTAATGCCCCTGCCTTCTTCGCACTTCATACAGTTTGCTTGGCGCCACACTTAAAAGTGGCATATACAGGGTATATTAAATGGTTTGACTTGTTTTTGTGAGCCACGTGAAATTGGCACAATATGTCTCTTTGTTTGCATTGTTACCACTAGAGATTGGGTCCTATATAACCATAATATATATATACCAGCACGTTGCTCGTGAGTGCATCTCATACTCACGCATTTCGCTGTTCCCCTCTCTATAATGGTCTGATTGAAAAGCTTTTTGCGTTAAACAAAACAGTTAGCGACTCATGATTTGTTTAGTCTTGAAGTGAGTGGAAATCGGAGTCTCTTTGTTTAGGTCTGAGTTGGCGAATTTATTAATTTTTTTTCTCCCCCTAATAACAAAAACCACAAAGTCCAACTTAATTCAGCAATCAAAAGGCATACAGAAAAACTCAAACTTGAAAACAAAATGGTAACCCATCATAAAAGAAACTTTCAGACATAAAGTCCCTATAATTACCAACACCCTGAAATGTT
Organism: Lordiphosa magnipectinata; assembly: GCA_037044535.1. NCBI lineage: Eukaryota > Metazoa > Arthropoda > Insecta > Diptera > Drosophilidae > Lordiphosa > Lordiphosa magnipectinata. The sequence continues at coordinate 141,738 of JBAMBO010004615.1, forward strand.
GTAAATGCATCAAAATTGAACCGTCCTTCGGGGCAATAAATTTCATACGGCGGCAACACACAAAAAAAACAAAAACAAAATCAAGAAGCGACCAAGAAGGAGGCCAAGGGGGATACAAGAAACTGTGAATACAAAAAACGTGTTGGGTCCACGGCTTGCCTACATATACACAGTAAGAAAGATACTAAGAACTTTATCTTTGAGCCATCTTTTATTGGTTGAAGTTACAAGTTGAAAGAACTTTTCTGTTCAGAGGTTAGCATAACATTATAATTAGTATCTAAGAAAATGCCACAGAGCAAATGTATTATTTTCAAAGAGGCTAGTTAGCATCATGGAATTCTCATGTCTTTATTCGCCCACTGAATTAGCACGTATACGAATTGGTCTGTTGTTTGAAGTGTGAACAAAACCAAGTCCGCTGATGAGAGAATTTAGTGCTTCTCAAACCAATATAACCCATTGCTATACCAAAATGTTGTAATTAATATCTGTTGATGTGTGTTGACCATTGACCTTGAGCCAGCAAGATGCAAACTTTGACTAAAATCAAAATAGGTCACTAAATGTATTGAAAAATACAAAAGATTTGCTTTTTTTAAACTTACAATGAAGGCAAATTGCTTAAAACTAAGTAATCGCTGTGAAGTCTAGTTGTGGCACTCAGAACCGAAACTGTACCGCTACAATATTTTGGTTCTTTTCGAAATTTGGGGTTCCACAAATGAAAGTATCGGTTCTAAGTTTTACTTGGTTCATTTAAATCAGCGGTGGGCAGCCTAATTGCCCTTTTTACCCACGCAGCCCGGCCCGTTATATACCTAAACCCACAATGCCATAGATTTACAATGCAATTTACAACAAACACGCGCTGATCGAAAACAAATGTTGTACCCTTTCCCTGATTTTTGCTATCTTACTGAAAAACTTAGAAGTGAAGTCTTTGGAACCATTTGAAAATGACGGCCATAGTGTGAATATGGGCATTTCCACAGCTACGAACGTGACAATCGTACGAATTTTTATACTCTGTACCGAAGGTACATAGAGTATATTAAGTTTGTGCAAAAGTATGTAACAGGGAGAAGGAATCGTTTCCGACCCTATAAAGTATATATATTCTTGATCAGCATCAACAGCCGATTCGATATAGCCATGGCAAAAATAATAGCACTGCGTCATATAAAATTCTTTGATGCAATACATCTTTTGTTTTTTTTGTAATTGGTTTAATAATTTTGTTGTACAGTATAGGCTTACATGTGATCTCTCTGAGAGTAATGTGTTAATGCTCAATTTGCTAACGGTTTTTTCTGTATAAGGCATCTCAGCAAACGAAGTGCAAAACAGAGCGGCAAAAAAAATAGCACTGATAACGGATTTTTTGAGATTCCGAGGAACAGACATGCGACATGATGATTGTTGTTGTGTCGCGGAAAGCATTGTAGTGACGAAAAGAGGGAAATCATTAAAAAGCTTATCGAGGAAGGCAACACCAACGCTCAGGTGGGGCAAATCGTCGGTTGCTCCAATAAAATGATTAGTAATGCCTTAAATTATAAAAATAAACCAGAAACACGCGGTAGAAAAGTCGTAATGTCTAATTTGCTGGTGAACAGACTGGTTCGCGAGTGCAAGAAGGCCCCCTTCAAGCCGGCTACTGAGCTAAAGAAGGAGCTTAACATATCGGCTTGCATTAGGACAGTTCGGAATCGCTTAAAAGATTATAAATTAAGTGCCCGTAGTCCGAGAAAAGTTCCACTTTTGAATGCGAAGCATGTGGCAAAAAGAATAGAGTTTGCCAAAGAGCACCTGAATTGGCCGGCAGAAAAGTGGAGAAACATCCTATGGTCGGATGAAAGCAAAATCGTGCTATTTGGAGGAAGAGGATCTCGATCCTATGTACGGCGACCCCCCAATTCGGAATTCCGCCCGAGTTTCACCTGCAAGACCATAAAACACGGTGGAACGAGTATCATGGTTTGGGCATGCTTTTCTTATTACGGAGTGGGTCCAATACATTGAATAAAAGGTATTATGGATCAACATGTCTATTGCGATATTTTGCAAACAGTGATGCTGCCTTATGCGGAATACGAAATGCCGTTGTTGTGGGTCTTCCAACAGGATAACGACCCTAAACATACCAGCAAGAAAGCTCGTAAGTGGTTTCAAGACAGATCCCTTCACCTAATGGATTGGCCTGCTCAGTCTCCAGACTTAAACCCGATAGAGAATCTTTGGTCTGATGTTAAAAAAATATGTTTCCAATGCAAAACCAAGAAATAATCAGGAGCTCTGGGCTATCATTCAAGAATCATGGAGCAGTATTCCACGGGAAAGGTGCCAAAATTTGGTCAATTCTATGACGAGACGTTGTGCTGCTGTCATTGCTGCCAAAGGTTTTACAACCAAATATTAATACACTATATCGATAAAGAATACAAATGAATACAAATATTCCAGAACTTCGCGGTTTTTTTTCGTTTTTTTTTCGTTTTCTTAAGTTATTTTTGAAGTAGTGCTATTTTTGTTGCCGCCTAAAATGTTCAACGTTCACATTCTTAATGTAAATATTTCAGTTTCATGTTATTATCGACGACACTTGCATTGTATTTCGATAAATTAGAGCCTAAAGTAAAAATAAAAGCCTTAAACAAGTTTAATATATGAATAGTTATTAAACAAATGATCAATAAAGAAAAATGTATGTCATGGTGCTATTATTTTTGCCGCAGCTGTACTTGCAGGCAGATCAAGTTTATTTTCAATTTTTGCCACGCCCCCTCCAGCCCCCGCAATTTGGAAAAAACGTCATATCTCCTACAGTTTTGAAGATAGATCGTTCGTACCTTCTAGAGATACCTTGTACACAAAATTATTTATCGATTTGCTAAAGAAATGATAAAGATCGGATGAACGATACTCAAGTTATGAGCAAAAAACGGCCAGTTAACACCCCCCATACCTCCTCCCCACCCATAACCACAACATTCCGTTCAAGAGAGGCAATCTTAGTGAGAGACAATGAGACAATGCGGTGCGCTCTCAAAGTTTCTCTCTCTCTCTCTCTCACTAAGATTGGCTCTCTTGACTCGTGAGCAAATGCAAGGGTAAGGGTACAGAGTATGTGATAGTCGGGCTTGACCGACTTTCTTTCTTATTTTGCCTTTATTATGAAGAAAAACAATGAAAAATTTTACCATAAATTTTCGCATATTGTTTTTTGGATAGCACTTGAATAGCACTTTATTTAATGTAAAAGCTGAGAGTTGTAGACAGTAAGGTCCCAAGATTCAGGCAGTCAAAAAGACATACGCAACGTGACAGCATACGGAAGTGCGTTTTGTCTGCTTGCACAAAAATGCAAATCTCTGCGGAATGCGTTCGAGTTTTTTAATGCAACTAACTTTAATATCATCTGCAGTGTTGTAACTATATATTTATAGCTGATTCGGTCAAAAATAAAATTTTCCTTTTTTTATATTTGATTCATTATGATACGCAACGTGACATACGTTACGTGACAAGCCTTTCTCTAACGCTGTTCTTGTGATGCTTTTCAAAAATTTATAATCCTGAAAAACATAAAAATTTTGATTCAGGAACTTATATTGATACACATAAGATAAGTTAGCTGCATAAAATGAATCGATTTTTTCTGTTTTTGGTTTACCTTTCTGTGGAATGTACCCCATATGTATAAATGTATCGACATTTTAGTGTTAAGTTATTTTTAAGATATCGGATAATATAGACGACGACTAGAGTGTTTAGAGACAAACCGTAGAGACATACCGTACAGACATTGTAAATGTGAAAGACGAAGTGATCTTGCAGTTAAAGCGTGTGTAAATAGAAAACCGTGTAAATCATTTACTAATCTGGAATGGGATCGAAATATTGAAAATGTCTCTGCTTTTACAGAAAATTAATTTGCATTGTTAGTTTTGTCTGGGAATCGAACTTATTACCTTTTGAACTGCATCATCGCACTGGTTTTTATATTTATACTCTGTACTAAGGATACACAGAGTATATTAAGTTTGTGTAAAAGTATGTAACAGGGAGAAGGAATCATTTCCGACCCTATAAAGTATATATATTCTTGATCAGCATCAATAGCCGAGTCGATATAGCCATGTCCGTCTGTCCGTCTGTATGAACGCACAGATCTCAGAGATGGTAAGAGATAGTGGTTTGACATGTATGGGACATATACTTCTTATACTTGCAGGCAGATCAAGTTTATTTTTAATTTTCCCGCCCCTGAAATTTAGAATTAACGTTATGTCTCCCACAGTTTTGTAGATAAAACATTTGAACCTTTTAGAGATATTTAGTAATCAAGATTATTTATCGATTTGCTGAAGGAATGATAAAGATCGGATGAACGATACTCAAGCTATGAGCAAAAAACGGTCAGTTTACAACCCCCTACCCATAACCAACAACAGAGGCAATGTTAATGAGAGAGAAAAACTGAGAGATGAACACGTATAACTCGTGAGCAAATGCGAGCTGCGACATTAAGGGTACAGAGTATGTTATAGTCGGGCTTGACCGACATTCTTTCTTGTTTACACAACAATCAGCGGTAAATTTGAATTTAAAAAAGTTTTAATAAAGTGAATTCACAAAAATTCATCAAAAAATAGTTGTTTAAAATTCAAGATAACTTTTTGTGTTTATTGAAGAATATTTATACATATATATAAAAGTGAAAGTATGTTTGTATGTTTGTTCCTTATAGGCAACCTTCACAAAATTTTAACAGTACAATCATGTTGATCGGGAAAGAGTCATAGGCTATGTCTCAAGTCTGTGAACCAGTTCGAAAGCGGTTAAAAACAGTTAATAAGCGGCTCAGAGCCATATTTCAAAAGTTATGGAAGCTATGAATTTGAAATGTGGTCTATAGGTTGGTAATATAGAGCTGAATACTTTACTGGATCAGGAACGGAATTAAGCCGGTATCGAACCGTTTTCAAATCGGTTAAACATTGATTCAGAGCCAAAACCTACAAGTATATTTATACCCTTGCAAAGGGTATTATAATTTTGCCCAGAAGTTTGCAACGCATAGAAATATTCATTTCCGACCCCATAAAGTATATATATTCTTGAACAGGGCGACGAGCTGAGTCGATTGAGCTTTGTCCGTCCGACTGTCTGTCTGTCCGTCTCTTTCTACGCAAACTAGTCTCTCAGTTTTAAAGCTATCGAGCTAAAATTTTGCACAGAGTCTTCTTTTTACTGCACGCTGCTAATATGTCGGAACCGACCGGATCGGATGACTATATCTTATAGCTGCCAAAGGAACCATCGGTCAAAAAATGGGTCTTAGTGAGAAAAACTTTTTTGTTTTCAATGCCAGCGTCATAAAACTCGGCCATTATTAATGATATATGCTTTCAAACAGATTTGCAAACTTTGGTCAAAATCAGATGACCATATCTTATAGCTGCCATAGGACCGATCGGTCGGAAAATGGGTCTTAGTGAGAAAAACTTTTTTGTTTTCAATGCCAGCGTCATAAAACTCGGCCATTATTAATAATATATGCTTTCAAACAGATTTGCAAACTTTGTTCAAAATCAGATGACCATATCTTATAGCTGCCATAGGACCGATCGGTCGGAAAATGGGTCTTACTGAGAAAAACTTTTTTGGTTTCAATGTTAGCGTCATAAAACTCGGCCATTATTAATATTATATGCTTTCGAACAGATTTGCAAACTTTGATCAAAGTCGGATGACTATATCTTATAGCTGCCATAGGACCGATCGGTCGGAAAATGGGTCTTAGTGAAAAAAAATTTTTTTTTTTCCAAGTAAATCGTTCTTAAGGTCGGTGATTATTAATTTTAAACGCTTTCAAACTAATTTGAAAAATTTGGTCGAAATCAGATGACTATATCTTTAGGCTGCTATAGGACATATCGGTCGGAAAATGAGTCTTAGTGAGAAAAACTTTTTTGTTTTCAATTTTATCGTTCTTAAACTTGGCGATTGTTAATTTGATATGTTTTCAAAAAGATTCGCGAAATTTGTTCGAAATTAGCTGTTCATCTGACGGAAAATGGATTTTAGTTACAAAAGTTTTTGATTTTTATCTAAGCGTTCTTAAACTCTGTCATTTCAAAAACAGCTTTTGCAAGGGTATAAAAACTTCGGCACAGACGAAGTTAGCTTGGACTTCTCGTTTTTTTTTTTTTATTTCTAAAGAACTACCTTAGCAATACTAAAATTACAGGCTAGCTTAATGTTACGGGGCAATGGCATCCAGGGCCTTCAGCTCCAAATTGTACATTTTTTTTGTGTCTTGTGTTGTTTTCTTATGATTAGTTTTTACAGTGATATTATTTACATTTTTAGGGGCTTATTTACAATTGAGAGTGATCAGATTTGGTGGTATATGTTTGTGATCTGTAATAACAAATAAATAAGTTTATTTGCGATCCATCTGTGTAAATGAATTTTCGATTTAAGTTATCGATGTTGATTTCTCCAAAATTGCACGGTATACTTGGGGGGCTTGTATTTGATTTTGTTGCGAATCTGAGTGATGTGTCTATTGCAGGGCTTAATCCCGAAACGAATTTCGGTTCCGGTACCGGTTCCGGTACGTCCCGAAATGAATGTTTCGGTTAAAGGTTCTATTTCGGTTTTCAATTAATTTCAGTTTTCGGTTTCGATACGGTACCCGGATTTTGATTTCGGTATACCGGTACGTACCTAATTTTGAAATTGGAAAAATTAAATTCTGAGATAAATCCAAATCATTAATTTTTATTAACGCGAAATCTTATTGTCCGAAAATGGGAATTTGAGCCTAGAATCTGCAAATTATATAGGTAATACACTGTAATTGTTTGGTAGTGTTGCACCTAGCGCCATAGGAATATTTAAGAACTTTTCTTCGAAGTTGTAGCGGTCTATTTTAATTGCTACATTTGACTTAAAAACAGTCGGTAGTTGCGGTTCACAGAAAATAAGTGTTTCGGATTGAATGTAAACAAAAAAAACCGCCATCCATGGTTCTCCAATTCGCGTTTTTATTAGACGTTGTTATGCTTATAAAAATTTTCTCCATGCTGAGTTATTCGCTGTTTTTTAGCCAATATAAGATGGAATATCACTAAATGGCAAATAATTTTAAGCCTCAGTCTTTTGTTACATTCTCTACGTGGTATTTTTGTTGTCAAATAATTCAAATCGAAATACGGACTTAACCCAGGGGCTTTATGTCCGGGCCTAAGGGGCAGGAAAGTTCTGAGTTATATCTCAACGTTGTGATCTTGGGCTTTAAGTCATCTCACCATATATTTTTAAGTTTTCGAATTTAACTTTGAATTTTATACGTCCACTTGTTATTTAACTAATATAGCATTCTTCTGATTTGCTCGCAGTAAAATAATTGCATTCAATGTGGTTGAGTCCATACAACTTTTTAGGGATTTAGGGATTTTTGGGGCCAGAGATGAGGCGTTCCACGCTTACCTGCGTAGTTGGAACAGAAAGCACGACTTTTTAAATCTCATACAATTCTGGGAACTTTGTGGAGGATTCTGATCACCAGTTGAGAATGTTTTCATGGTTTCTAGCACATTTAAGTTCGAGAAAAGTCTTTATGGAATCCAGTAGCTGTTTTGCTAGAGACGACGAATTTTTATATATTTCCAATTTGCAGTGTATCGAAATGGAATTAAAATCACCCAAAAGAAGATTTTCGGCTTGAAGTTTAGTTGTGGCCACCTCCGCAGGTTCTAGTATGCGTACAATTTCACGGACTGAGTCCAACACTTTCCGGTGTAGAAGAAAGTCGTTATCTGCAGCCGCAAAACTGGAGCAAATGTTGAAAATGGGCGTGTTCAGCAGAATAATTGATCCCTGAGCAGGTATCAGAAAAAAATGTTGTATCGAATAGTTTCTGCTGTTGGAGGGAGCAGTATCACTTTAAAGTGGCGTATTATTTCTTTGATACATGCTCTTGTATCCATGATACCTCAAATTGGCTATTATGATGCAGCATCTCTCGAGTTCAGTATTAAGATAATTGCAAATTTATAATTGATCAGGAAGCAAGTTGTTCTGCTGAACACGAGTTAGGTTAAGCTACAACTCGTGACCAAATCTATGATGCGCTCTGCAAACGTACAAAAAACCCTAACTGTACCGGTACCAACGTTTCGGTTTCGTGCCGGCGCTATCGTTTCCATTAATAACGGTAAACGATTTTCGGTTCTAAAAAAAAAAATTTGTATAGGTTCCGGTTCCGGTTCCGGTACTTGATTTGAAACGGTTTATTTCTGTTAACGGTTCCGGTACCGGTTCCGGTATTAAGCCCTGGTCTATTGTATTACGTTTTAAATACCAAGATGGTTTGGATTGAGTGATTGTTTTTTGGGGTCGAAAAGGCAGATTTTTTCCCTGGCAAGCGTCAATTATTCGGTCTATGGTGGCTTGTATTTTTTTTGTTATGCTGAAGATGGATGAGTTTCTTGCTGTAATAAGGGACCTAAGAAGTTTTGCTGTAAGAAGATCGCGTCGGTCTTCGATTGGGGTGGTTTTAGCTTCAAATATAATGTTTTTTGTTGGTGTGGTTCTAAAGGCTCCAAGAGCAATTCTGTAGCCTGTATTTAAGGTTGATTGCATTGGTCGAAGTTATTTAAGCTATGAAATTGAAATCTGATCTGTGGGTTGGTAATATTAAGGTGGATATTTTACTGGATCAGGACCGACATCGAATCGGGCATCGAAAAGAGGTTCAGAGTCATATCTCAGAAGTTATTTAAGCAATGAACTTAAAATCTGGTCTGTATGTTGCCGGTTTCAAACCGGTTTCGAACCGATTAAACAGTACTTCATAGCCATATCTTAAAAGTTAGCTTGGTAATAAGGAGTTCGATATTTTAATGGTTTAGGACAGGTATTGAACCGATTTTGTACCGGTTCAACCGGTTCATAGCCATATTTTAGAAATTATTTAAGCTATGGAATGCAAACTTGATCTGTAGAGACTGTTACTATGAACTTAACCGAACCAGCCGGCTTAACCTGTTCAAGTGTAGTTCCACATCTCAGAAATTATTTAGGCTGTGATCTCGAAAATTTGTCTGTAGGTTTACACAGTAAAAGTTAAACATTTAACATTTCTCAAAAATTATTTAACCTATGAACTGGAAAGTTGATGTGTGGGTTCAAATGGTAATATCAACCGAACTTACTGTTCAAACATGAATATAAATACTCTACTAGTTCTAAATAACAAAAAAATGTGAAAATAAAGACGAATTTCTTAAATTCAAGGTAGTTGTTGGATAGTTGACTAGGCTTAGTTACAGCAAGTTCCGATACGTCCATTGAAAAATGAGAGCCAAGATGTTAATGGCTCCGTCAACTTAGGCCAGGACAGAAACAGAAAAACTATGAGACAGATAACTTCTGCAGAAATCATTTGAAAGTACCAGAAAGTCTGCTCGAGTAAAAGGAAAGGAAGTCAAGGAAAATGAAGACACTTCAGTGATTACTTAGAGTATACCAGCGGTGGGCATGAAATTTGAGTTTGGTAGCAGTCCAACAACAACAACAACAGAAAAGATAAAAACCTCCAGCTTGCGCAGAACGCTGCGCTGAGAGTAGCCACAGGATGTCACACAATGACGCACCCAGACCACCTCCATCAGGAGACAGAGATCCTCCCAGTCCGCAACCACAACCAACTTCTCACTCAGCAGTACCTAATCGGCTGCCACTGCGAGTCTCACCCAAACCACGACTGCACCACTGGAAGCATGTCAAGGAGACCCAAAGCAGTCCGCTACGACCTGAGAAGTGAGATCACAGCAGTCCGACAACTTGTGGGAAATGGCATGGTATCAGCAACAACATCCGCTGAGGCCAAAAAGAAGGCACACACCAACATGGTCGCCTGCACCATAGAAGCCTACCAAGACAATGTTGTCCTGGGAGGCAGGCCGCCACCCATCGATCCCGCAGAAAGGACCCTCACCAGGCGCGCCAGGGCGACTCTTGCCCAGCTCCGATCAGGGAAAAGCAGGCATTTAAACAACTACCTCGCCCGCATCAACCCTGAGGTGATCGATGAATGCCCAAAGTGTGGCCTCAGCCCACATGACACCAGACACCTCTTCGAGTGTCCCTTGAACCCAACTGTTCTCACCCCCCTAGATTTATGGTCCCAACCGGTAGAGGTAGCCACCTTCCTAGAACTGGACAGGGACTAGCATCTTTACATCTAACTAATCTTTTACCCTCTTCTTTCTCTTTATCTTCCTTTCTTCCACATACGTACGAAACTTCCCAGCCGTTACAACAACAACAACAACAACAGAAAAGGTAATCCTTATCAATGAGTCTCGATTGCGCACACTGCACCTGTTGCACCCGTTTGCGTGTGAACTCTGCTGTCGCTGTTTTTGTTGTAGCAACACACCTCGAATCAAGGAAAAGTAAATCTCGTATCAATGTGGTATACAACTCCTCCCCACTTGGTTTTTGTTTGTCTAGCTTTGAGACTTTAGTATAGATTTTATAGATCCTAGAGGACCCTGATTTCACTCTTCTTGGATTGGCTTCGGACTGCCTACATTATAAACAAGCTAGAACACTAAAACTAAGACCGTTGAGACCATTTGTGATAAACAAAAATTATCAATGCTAACGTACAAGTTCTGTTTATGATAAAAATCAAGGAAGGAAGTTACCTTAACTGATCTACATGTTTTTCTCAGTGTAACCATTTGTGCAATTTGCTAGAATTGAGTCGTCGTTTTTGTCGCATAGTTTTTCTTTTGAGGGGAAAATGCCTGAATGGATGCTCAACACACAGGAACTAAGCGCATCAAGGCCCCAACTCCAGCTCCACTCCAGCCTTAGCCTCATAATGGATAATAACACCAAAGATAATTTCACATAAAAAGAGGCAAAAAAGAAAGAAAAAAAAGGCAAAGTCATGCTCGTCGGCCTCAGTTCTTTGCGGTCTTGGATTGCCTTTACAAATTTGCTGTAATGAATATTTCGCAGAAGACGTAAAGCGATTCCCGGTTGGCTGCCGTTTGCTCCCGCTCAGCTGCCACCATACTCTCTCCCTACCCTCTGCTTTACCTCCTCCTGTCAGCCAAAGCGTAGTTTCATTTTATGCGATTTCCAGGTAAAAAAAAAAAGAAGGGAAGTTTATGATCATAGAACTTGAGTCATCATCATCATCATCATCATCATGCGTTGTTCCAGTGTGAATCAGTCCCATCCAGTTTGCTGCCTTCACTCCTAGGGGATCATGTAGACTAAAGTAAACAAATTTTGTCCGTGTCTGGCTCAAGCTTTGATTTGGAGGAAAAGCTTCAAAAAAAGACTCAATTAAAAATTTTCCTCTGTGACAATAAATGGACAGTGATATCAGTCGAAGTTTGAAAGTGAAACTAACAAGTGGCCATATAAAGGGAAGTAGTCCTGGTATTTCATTCCTTAAATAGGTCCTTTAAGTAGGACCAAAGTGAAAGATAGTATTAAAAAGTGTAATCCTTGAATTGGATAAATCCTTAAATGTGGTGTAAGGATATGATACAATGTGTTGTGCCATTTGGAACCATTTGGAAGATCGTGCGAAAAAGAAACATTCAAATTAAGGCGCCTCAAGTATTGCGTGTGTCTAAATCATATTCCGTTTACTGCTTCTGTTGCCAGGGCCACTTCAACTCTGATGAAGACAAACTGCCCCGGGGGCAAGCAGGACCCGCATTTCAATTTCTACCTGACGATAATCTCTTCCCTTCTCACTTACTTCCTTTCACCCTCTGGGTGGGGGTCTTATCACTGCCGTTGCTGTTATCATTTAATGAACCGCCCAGCACTGAGCTGCTGCAGCTGCAGCTCTGTTATCTTAAGTAAAAGGCACAAACCCGACCCAGTCCCAGCGTCCAGCGTCCAGCTTCCAGCTCCCAGCTACAGTGTTGCCGCCCAGTAATGTTAATATAGCGATAATCGTGGCTCCATCTACTAATTAATTGACTCTTTGTGTTCTTTATGTGCTCCTTCTGCTGGCGGCGGCTCCATCTTCATCTTTGGCCGTCGTGGCTTCATTTCATTTAAAAGCCTGTTTCAATTTTCTGCATTTTAGTGCCTGATGCACTTTGGCATTTTGGCGAAGCGAAGCAAGGCAAAAGGCGTACTCAGTCCACATATAAGTTTAAGTGACTTTAACCCTTGGCTGGGCATTTGGGTGGTTTTCAAGGTTGGAAATTTTCAAAAATTTTTAATAAAATCTAAAAAAAGTGACAGAAATCATATCAAGCGATCAAAATGATGAGGCCTGCTGCGAGCCGGGAGCAAAGCCAAGCTAAAAGAGTCAAGAGATGTAAGCTACTTGAATCTATATATAGGTACAAAAATCATATAGTGACGAAAAGTTTCAAACATTAAAAGGATTTACAATGATTATAAAAAATTTTGTCTGTGGCATGTTGCCGTTAGCCAAATGTAGGTGACATTTTCCTAAACTCCGATTCCCCGATTCCGATGTCTGGTTACATGTCTCCATAGTCCGATACTGCAGGCACTCTCTAAGATAGGAAGTGAGCGAACGCCAATTACTTCTGTTTAAGAGCTTGTGCATTTCCTGGTCGGTCAGAGAGTATCTTTTTCCCAGTATAGGACCCTGAGTTCCTTCAGAAAAAGAAGTGGGCGGTGTCTTCTCTCTCTCTCCGGTGTTGCAGAGAGAGCAATGACTGCGGTTTGAGATATGTGGCTTATACATTAGATTGAGCACTTCCGTTCTCGTTCGAAAAATGACTGATATTGCTGCCACGTCTAAATTGTCCAGTTTGCTGTAAGTGTCCCGAGACTGACTTTCACGGGCTTGTGATTCAAAGCCAATCCTTTCCGTGCTGTCTATGCTCTGCAGCAGTTTTGTCTGCCAATGGTTCCATGAGCTATGGTCTTCTATGTTGCACCTTATATTGTGTGCCACCTTCCGACAAACTGTAACTTTGCTTTTAATCGTTGTTCTGTGACAATTCTTGGATGGCATTTGCATAGTCTTATTAATATAATCGAAGTGAAGTTGCAGTGTGTAGAGAAACATAGTTGGGAGACCCGTTTCCAAGTGTATAGCATAGTTAGGCGAGCATAGAGGCAAGTGGAACACCCTCTTTATATAAGGTTGTCAAAAAAGTCTTGCGGCATTTTTTATTGAATTTTCAATTGTTCATAAAATTGGTTATAATAATGCGATTTAAGTCAAATATGCGCCGTTTTGTTCGATGACGAGTTCCCAACGAGATGCCAACTTCATAATGCCCCTCTTATAGAAGCTCGCTTCCCTATTGGCAAAAAACTCGGAGAGCCAACTTTCACAGGACTCTCTTGTGGCCAACTTCCGACTACCAAGCTCGTTTGCCATGGACAGAAATAGGTGGTAATCACTTGGTGCGAGATTCGGACTATACGGTGGATGCAAAAGAACCTCCCATCCGAGCTCCCGGAGCTTCTGGTGCGTCACCAAAGATGTGTGTGGCCTGGCGTTGTCCTGATGGAAGACAATTCGGCCTCTGTTGATCAAAGATGGCCTCTTCTGCATGAGTGCTGCATTCAAGCGGTCCAGTTGTTGGCAGTACAGGTCCGAATTGAGCGTTTGGCCATAGGGGAGCAGCTCATAGTGGATGATTCCCTGCCAATCCCACCAAACACACAGAAGAACCTTCCTGGCCGTCAATCCAGGCTTGGCCACCGTCTGGGCAGCTTCACCGCTTTTCGACCACGACCGTTTGCGCTTCACGTTGTCGTAAGTGACCCACTTTTCATCGCCAGTCACCATCCGCTTCAAAAACGGGTCGATTTTGTTGCGATTCAGAAGCGATTCGCATGCATCCATACGGGCAAAAATGTTTCTTTGCGTCAAGTCGTGTGGCACCCACCCATACATCTAGCTTCTTTTTGAATCCAAGCTTCTTCAAATGGTTTATAACGGTTTGATGACTCATGCCCAGCTCTTGGCCGATGCTACGGCTGCTACTATGCCGGTCTCTTTCGATCAATTCAGCGATTTTATCGCAATTTTCGACGACAGGCCTTCCGGACCGTGGCGCATCTTCGATCACCTCTGCACCAGAACGAAAACGTTGAAACCATCGTTGTGCGGTGGAAATGGAAACTGTATCGGGTCCATAAACTCCACAAATTTTATTGGCAGCATGAGATGCATTTTTGCCTTTATCGTAGTAGTACTGTAAAATATGCCGTATTTTCTCTTTATTTTGCTCCATGTTTGCGACGCTATAACTCACGAACGACTAAAAACAAACAACAATAAATCAAACACGTGTTAGCGCGTGAAAAGAGCTTTCCAAAAGAGCTAGCGTGAACCGATGCGACGAATACAACTAGAACTACGCGCTTGCAAAGACAAGCTTGCGGAAATACCGCAAGACTTTTTTGACAACCTTATATAAAAAAGCGGAAGAGTCGTTCCACTTCTTCGTATTGACCAAAGCCCCATATTTGGGCAGCATAGCACATACTTACTGCTGTGACTGACGTTTCTTTTTCTAAGCAATTTGTTCCACGTGGTGTTGATCGCAGTTTTCGAGTCGCTTAGTTTTTTGATTAAATGCTTGCGAAATGACATGTTTGATGTAAGAGTGACTCCCAAGTACTGGTACTCGGTGACAATATCCAAATTCACTCCGTTTATAGACCAAGCATCTGTCCTTGCTTTTCGACCCCTTGTATTTTTTGAATTTGAAGGCTCCACGTTTGTCAGTATGAGTGCAATGCGTCTATCATTTGCTGCAACTCCCGGGCGTCATCGGCCAGAAGCACCATGTCATCGGCATACATTAGAACTTTGATTCGTTCCGATTCCAGTTGAACACCCCCTGGCAGAATGGAGGATATGTCGTCGACGTACAGTGCGAAAAGTAACGGGCTCAGTAGGCAACCTTGTTTCACTCCAAGGTTCGTCTCAAACCATTTGGATAGGTTGTGGCCGTCCCAAACTGTGGTCTTGTTGCAGATGTACAAGCTTTGGATCATTTGAATCACCTTAGTAGAGGCTTTGTCTGTCAATGGTGTCAAATTCAGCTTTGAAATCGACAAAGAACGCAAACATCTTTTTTTTTTATATCCAAGTACTGTTTTGCAACGGCGGTGAAGGTAAAGTGGAGTAGCCTTCTCTGAATCCAGATTGGTATTCGCTTAAGATATATCGTGCTTTTTGACCCAGTTAGAAAGACGATTCAGCAATATTGAAGCAAAGGACTTCAAATACCTCTGCTGTTCGCTGGTTCGCTTGCCTCTCCTTTTTTAAAGATCGGGTATATAACATTTCGTCTGAAGTTTTCTGGTGCATTTCCCGTATACAAAATTCTATTATAAGGTTGTCAAAAAAGTCTTGCGGTATTTCCGCAAGCTTGTCTTTGCAAGCGAGTAGTTCTAGTTGTATTCGTCGCATCGGTTCACGCTAGAGCTTTTTGGAAAGCTCTTTTCACGCGCTAACACGTGTTTGATTTATTGTTGTTTGTTTTTAGTCGTTCGTGAGTTAGTAAGAAGCTGTACAAAGCATGGTGTAGCATTTTTCAGGAACTCTGCTGGGACTCTATCCTCCCCGGGTGCCTTATTTCGCTTACTGCGTGATATTGCTGCAATTTCAATATCTAGCTCCGGAACATTGGTAAATGGAAAGGCAAAAAGATGTTGCATGGGAGGTGCTTCTATATACAGCAGTCTTTAGAAATGCAATGCCAGTTTGTTTGCATCAATCTTGATTGGCTTGCTAGTCACGGTTCCATTTACCTGCCTCAGCAGTGTCCAGAGGGCTTTGCTGTCCTTTACAGCGTTCAAGGCTATTTCCATCTGCCTATAGTACTCCTTTTGTGTGCGCTAACATAAGGTCTTGTATTCTTTGTTGGCTGCCAAGCGAAGAAATGATAAAGATCGGATGAACGATAGTCGAGTTATAAGGAAAACAAACAATTATGATTATGGCGATGGGCAGCACTTCACACACTTTATGGTTGTTTCGCCACTTTGTGTGGCTTCTAACTTATATTGATCAGATATATACAAACTTTGGGGGGTATAGAGTATATTATAGTCGGGCTTGACCGACTTTCTTTCTTGTTTTAAGTAGCATTTTGGGTTGAACATTTTCAGGAAGTGGCCCAATTTGATTGAATTTAAACCTGAAGAGTTTTGATTAGTGCACAGAATATGTCATGGTGGACGGGATTGACCAACTTTCTTTCTTCTTTTAATGCTAACATTTAACAATAGAAACTACTTTAGCAGATATATCCATAAAATTTTAAGAATTTTATCCATATCTGTTCAAGTGCCATTACATGAGAAAAGCAGCTTTGGCACAAATACTTTATCTGAACGTGGAGACGATGTAGATTCATGTTTGCATGTTTGGAGACAATCCAAATGCATATTTCAGTATTTTCACAGAACACTTCAGTGGCATTAATCAGGGTTTTCCTGAGCTTGAAACGTTTAAAAATTAAGATGTTCTACTTAATTGGTTACATAATTCTACAAAGTTTTCTGAATTGTATGAACTGTCAAAAGTTCTTCTAGCTACCCAAGTAAACGTTTGTACGTTCTTTTTCCGGGATGAAGCGGAAATAAATCTGCTAGGAAATCGGATGGAAGCAAAAACAATGAATGCTCTTTTCTTACTTTATATGGTCGGAAATGTTTCCTACTGCCTGATACATACATTTGCACGATGTAAATTATAACGAAACACAAGTTTCGGTACGTACCAAAACAGGAAACCAAATAAGATTCGTTTTCATTTCCTGTATGCAAGTAGACCTCTTATTTGTAATCAACAGAAAACATTTATTTTTCTAAATGAATAAACTCAAAAGATTTGATTCTTATAAGTCCAAAAACATGTGAAAACTTAAATTTGACCTGGCTAGAAGATGACGTTTTAGCACCGCTTGCGTTTTGGTTTAAGCCGTCTCAGCTTGGGCTTCGGTTTGCATGCGCCCTTAAAAATACTAAAGCGCTTGGGCTTTTGTCCTCTCTTCTTGCGTTTGGACTTGCCAGATGCTGGTTTTCGCTTGGGCTTACGTATGGGTTTTTTCTGCTTCTTCACCCGCTTTGGTCCTCTTCGTTTTAATCCTTTTCTCTTCAATACTTTTCTCTTGAGTGCTTTACGCTTTTGACCTTTTCGTTTTTGTCCTTTTCGCTTAAGTCTTTTTGCCTTTGCAGTCGGTCGAGAGCACAACAATTTCCGACGTTTGGAGACCTCTTTCTTTTTGGCATAGCACGCCACAGCATCGGCCATATCCATTTCGATAAAGTATTTAATATCAAAGCTGTTTTCATCGTCCGAGTCTTCACAGTTGATTCGACTTCCG
Source organism: Lordiphosa magnipectinata (assembly GCA_037044535.1). NCBI lineage: Eukaryota > Metazoa > Arthropoda > Insecta > Diptera > Drosophilidae > Lordiphosa > Lordiphosa magnipectinata. Next base: position 159,131 of record JBAMBO010004615.1, read on the forward strand.
TATCTAGACCGGAAGACTTCCTGTAAAAAAATCATTTACTATATATTCGAATTTTCTGTATAATTTCACTTACTGGTGAAAATAGTAGACGTTGGCACTTGGGCATAGTGTGCCAGTGGTGTTTCGCACTTTCCACTAGCTCGTAACCTTCATAGTCAGAAGCTAGCCGATAATAACGTAAGAAATTTACATACGTATTGCCCATCATATCGAAATTGGTTTTAATCTCTAGTTTTGGTCGTCGCTTTGGCTTGTAATCTTCTTCTTCATCAACATCCATGATATCCTCTACATCTAGATCTACTTCGCTCTCAGATTCATTCGACGACATATTTTTATTTATGGACAGAAACCAAATGAATACTTAAATTTTGTTTGCTTTTTTTACTTAACTTGAAAAAAGATATATAAATATATTTGTGTTTTCTACTCAATCCAATTCAATAACGTGTGTTCCGTATGAGATGTTAGCACAAACTAAAGAAAGTCTAGCTAAGTTGTATGAACTTGAACGTTTTTGAATTTGAGCGAAAACTCGACGCCTATTTTATTTAAAAAAATTTTAAAAAAAATAATTCTAAATAATTTGTTTCTAAAATGTCTATTAAACAAATTCGAACCGCTTTCTCCGATGGCCCAATTGTCCCACGAGGCCTAAAAGTAGAGTTGGGTTTGGTTGTGAGTGAACAAAATTAAGTTGTTCACCAAACTGACAAAGTGCAGCTGTTCTTCTCCATTTGTTCATCTTTGTTCAGTCCTTATTGCTCTGTGAGTTGTTCAGTCTGTCTTGCTCAGCGCAAGTCTGTGAGCTATTCAGTCTATCTTGCTCTTTGAGCTGTTCAGTCTATCTTGCTCTGTGACCTTTTTTGTTTTCTGGGGCCAACTTGAGTTTAAATATCGAGCTCAAGTCAATCTCAGGTATTTTTGCAGCAGTCTTTTATTCGCATTGAATATTGTTGAATATCGAGCTAAATTTCATCTCGGGTCTTCTTGCAACAAGCCGTTTCCAAAATCAGTTAATGTACGTAAATCGAGTTTAAATCAATGTAGGACTTTCTTGATTGGATCCGACTGAGAGATCAAATCGACCTCGAACAACAAAATAAAATAAATCCCCTTTGGTGTTTGAAATAAGCCTATATCGAGCTAAAGTCAAGCTCTCCCGAGCTAAAATCGGGATCAAGACAAATTTTCAAATTGAAGATTACAAATTCCGTACTCAAGTCAATCTTCTTGAAGTTGGTTTGAGAAAATCCGGGCTTAACCGACTTCTGACATCATTGGGGATGGATTTTGGCCCGGATATTTAGGATTTTTTTTCTGTGTATGTTTCAATTAACGCTCTTCTTCGAAGAAAATAAAAAGTTGGCAGTGGCGTAGCGTGATGTTCTGCCGCTCAGGACGGTTCAAATTTGCCGCACCCAACTTATGTATATATGATAAGTTGGGGGCGGTAAATTCGACTTATGTATCTACTTGTAGATAGCCAGAGTGGGTCGCTACCGTATTTTAAACACAAAACGAAGAACTGAAATCGTCATCGAATTGGTGGACCTTTCGATCTTCACCATCTATGCATATATTTACCCGTGTTCATGATAATCTAAACAAGTGGTGTCCCAACTCACACAATCAAACATTGCGCTTGTGTGCTTAGCAGCGAAACACGAAGTAGACTTCACAACAAACAAATGCCTCGTGAAGTAAACCAAAAACCCGAACACGCGCATCGTAAGAGAGCAAGGTGCCGAGCAGACAACAGTTCAACAGAAAACATATATTTTGCTAAATAAATAAACACAAAATGAAGTTGATTGAAAGTTTTTATTCTAATAACCCTAAACACCCTCAACTTGGAGGAATTGCGCTTGCAGAGACGCTAGAAATTTGGAATCTTGTGTGGTAGAAGTTACATGTGGAAATTTAAAATTGTTGTTGCTTTTGTCTATGATTGATTATGCTAGAAGATGGCCTTTTAGCACCTCTTGCGTTTCGGTTTGGCGCGCTTCACTTTGGGCTTCGGCTTTGGTTTGCCTGCGCGCTTCGAGATGCAAAAGCGCTTGGGCGCTTTGGGTTTGCTTCCCCTCTTCTTCCGTTTGGGCTTTCGACGTTTTGGTGCTCTTTTCTTCCTATTGCTACATCCGATAGCATCGTTCATTTCCATTTCGCTTTCATCATCATCGGAGTCAAAAAATAAGAGTCGATTTCTGTTTCTATACCGAAAGACTTCCTGTAAAATAAATCATTTACTATATATTCGAATTTTCTCTCTAATTTCTCTTACCGGTGAATAAAGACTGCGTCGGCTCGTGGGCATTATGTTCCAGTACCGAGTCGCCTTGTCCACTAGTTCGTGTCCACGATAGTCAGTGTTGAGCCGAAACTCCCTCATGAAGTTGAGAAACGGAAATCGCATCATATCCTCCACAGAATTGGTCGTATTTTTGGTATCATCATGATTGCCCTTGTGGCGTTTAGACTTATCGTCGTCATCCTCCAATGACTTAGTAGGCTTCGATCGCTTTCGCTTTCTCTTTCCTTCGACTTTATCGACATCTTTTTGTGTTGTTTGTTCCAAATTGTCATTTAATTCTGCATTCTCCGATTGATTGCTCGCACCATCTCCTTCGCTATTCACCCCGCTGGCAATTGCCAGCTTGCTCTCAGCTTCCAACGACGACATATTTATGTATAATCAAAAATCAAATTAGAACTAAAATTTTGTTTGCTTACGAGAAAAACCAAAAAATATTGTAAAAATTTCACTAAAACTTGAAAAAAATATATATATTTGTCTCTTGAAACGTGTTGTCTGTACGAGATGTTAGCACTAACTAAAGAAAGTCTAGCTAAATTCTACGAAGTTGACTGTTTTTGAATTTGAGCGAAAACTCGACGCCTATTCTATGTGGAAAATTTAACTAAAATAATTCTAAATAATTAATTTGGTACCAAAATGTCTATTAAACAAATTCGAACCTCTAACTCCAATGGCCCGGTTGTCCCGCGTGTTGTGTTGTTCATGAGTGAGTGAACAAAATTAATTTGTTCACTAAACTGACAAAGTGCAAATGTTCTTCTTCAATTGTTCATTTATGTTCAGATAATCTTGTTCAGTCCTTATTGCTCTGTGAGCTGTTCAGTCTGTCTAGCTCAGAGCAACTCTGTGAGCTGTTCAGTCTATCTTGCTCTGTGAGCTGTACACTGATATGTTCAGTATCTAGTTTAATTCATGTTGATTACACAAGGCAACAAGGTCCAGTATATTGAATGGTTGGTGGTGATTCTAAATGATTTTCGTGTGCTGAACACGAATCTGTTTTCAGAAATGGTACATCACGTTGAGATTTTTATGAATTTGATCTTAAAGTGGCAAAATATGCCAATTTTAATCCGTTTTAGAAGCGTTTTGTGGGAAACCAATATATTTGTTTTGACTCTGTTTGATACCGAAGGTACTCAGAGTATATTAAATTTATGTAAAAGTATGTAACAGGGAGAAGGAATAATTCCCGACCCTATAAAGTATATATTTTTTTGACCAGCATCAACAGCCGAGTCGATATAGCTATGTCCGTTTGTCTCTCTGTCCGTCTGTCCGTCCGTTCGTCTGTTTCCATGCTATCTCCTCCGTCAGGTTAAAAGATATCTTAACCAAACTTTGCACGAAGTCTTTTGGCACAAATACTCTGCACTTTTGTCGGAATCGGCTGGTTTGGATGACTAGATAGATAGATAGATAGATAGATGTTTATTTTCATTTCATAGCTTACAGATTTACATTGATTAACTAATAATAAACAAACATTTAAATCTTGGTTTAAAACCGTCAGCCTTTCTTCTGTTGTATGACATAAAAACATTTACTTATATAAGCATATACTTATTTTACATATAATTAACATAATTTCATATGCTGCATATTATTTAAAAATTTTCATTTATAACATTTCTTCTATAATTAGTAGCCATCTCTATGTAATTCGCCAGATTATTCCATCCCATCCCCTCGTTCCGGGCCGCCAGCATCTCTTCTTCGGTAAACGTACCAGTTTTAAAATATCGCCAACGAAATTCCCGCAGTATTGGACATCGTCCTACAAAATGCTGCATAGTGAGCATATACCTCCTTTTACAATTCTTCTTGGGCAGCTTGTTTAACCATAAAAGATCTCCTCTGGCCTTCATTATCCAAGTTATTTCGCTTTGCTTGAAAGACTCGTTGCAGTATGTGGGCCCTATTGCATAATTAAGGTCCTTTATACACTCTTGATGCACTTAATGACGCCTTGTTCATGTGTTACATGTGGTTATATGCTTTTGATGCGCTTAGGAACCGAACATTGTGGTCAATCCAAAC
>JBAMBO010004616.1:0-22024 GCA_037044535.1 Lordiphosa magnipectinata
TTTTTTTTTTTAACGTTTATTCACGAACAATATTTATACTATAATTACATTAAATAAACAAACTGTAACAAAAATCTATTACAAATTTATAACGCACTGCCTCTTAAAGGAACTCTAGCGTAACTTATAAGTTTAATTGCATTTTTTACAGATGTTTTATATTATTATATGTTGAAAGATACATACAGAGAAATTAGACCTGACTTGTAGCAAAAAAATTTGAAAAAGGCTACACAACTGGCTTTGAAGATAAAACGAGAAGGCCAAGCTAACTTCGTCTGTGCGGAAGTTTTTATACCCTTGCAAATGCTGTTTTTGAAATGTCAGAGTTTAAGAACGCTTACATAAAAATCTAAAAAAAATTTAACTAAAACCCATTTTCCGACAGATAAACATCTGATTTCGACCAAATTTCTCGAATCTTTTTGAAAACATATCAAATTAACAATCGCGGAGTTTAAACAAGAAAGAAAGTCGGTCAACCCCGACTATAACATACTCTGCACCCTTAATGTCGCAGTTCGTTCATACGGACGGACGGACAGACGGACATGGCTATATCGACTCGGCTGTTGATGCTGATCAAGAATATATATACTTTATAGGGTCGGAAATGATTCCTTCTCCCTGTCACATACTTTTGCACAAACTTAATATACTCTATGTACCTTCGGTACAGAGTATAATAAGAAGCAATTTGCATTTCAACGATAATAGTAAGTTGCCCTCCAAGGATTCTGCCGACCACGAACCCTTATCAAAATACGGCACAATCGTGAATCACTTCTATGAGAAGTTTCTGTCAGTTGCGATGAGCCAACGCTTATGTGTGGATAAACAAATTTGTGCAACGAAGATGAAGACCTTTCTTCGACAATATTTACCAGACAAACCACACAAATGGGGAGTAAAATTCTTCAATTTGTGTGACTCCTCTGGCTTTTGCTATAATTTTGAAATATATTGCGGCGCAGGAGAGAACGTTGTTCAAACTGACTCACCAGATCTTGGTGCGGCAGCAAATGTAGTTGTTCGATTGTCACCAAATCCCGGGGAATATTTTCTTTGGGAACTGTTCGCTCGAATCGAAGCTGCCAACTGACAGCGACTTCAAGAAACAAGTGCGTAGATATTCTACTAAATTTTGTGGATCTGCATCAGGAGTCGAAATGTCATTGACGGTTTGAAAGGACAATAAGGCAGTGCAACCTGCTTCGACTTACGCAAACTCAAATTGTATGCCGCAAATGTAATATAAACCTGTGCCTTTCCCAGCAAATAGACTGTTTCTACGATTTTCATCACAAATAAAAGTTAACGAACTTTTTGTTTTTTGAGCCTTTCTTTATTTTCTTTATAATAAAACGTGTAAACATTTTTTTTTTTGTAATTTTTTTTGGTCCAAGATTTTAGTCCTATAAAACTCGATCCGTGCAAAAGTAAAAACTTTTCCAGAGTGTTGGGTCCAGTGCACTTTGGGCTAAATGACGATTTTTCTGGCATAAAGTCAAAAAATCGATGGTACTAATTTCGAAAAGTGACTTTAATTATCAAAATTAAATACTTCAGATAGATTAAAAAATATTTTTTTTTCGCCTGGGTGGCAACTCTTCTCCTGTGGCAGCTCTCTGAAGTCAGCTGATTTATCAAAACACGTGCTTGTGCAAATTGACGTAACCAGTTCATTGCATTTACAAAGTAAATAAATAGGCAAAGCTTCAAGCAAAAAATCAAGTTTAATATGGAAAACGAAGCTGACGGTATGTAAAATTGATATCTGTTGTGATAAGAAACGAAATGTTTGTTTTGTTGTTGTTGTCAATTGTTTTGTTTATTGTGTTTTTAACAGAAAAATAACACATGTAATTGTGTTCCGTGGAGTAATACTTTTGCTGCGCATGTAGGCGCAAGCAACTAAAAATGGCAAGTTATTTGTTAAAGCCCCTGGTATATAGTGTTATTAATCTTTTTTGCGCATTTTTGCGCTTTATCGAATAATTTGCATTTTCAGTGACATATGAGTTTTCGCACGAAACTCTTATCGATATTTGGGACAGAAACAATCGAAATGCAGATGCCATAACTGAATACATTAAAGCAGAGATCAACAAAAACGATTTAAGCCTAAAAAATATAGATCAAGTTAAAGCCAAAGTTAAAGGATTTATCTGTCATATAAATCGATATTTGCCAAAATGCCAAAGACATCTATCAAGATTTAAGACCAAGCACTCAGAATGGGTTTTAAAAATTTTGGAAGTGGAAATTGATCATGAAAATACCGCAAGATCATCACCCTCCAATCTTGGACTCAACGCCTTTACTTTTACATGCAGCCTCTGCCTCTGCTAAAAAAAAGAAAGGATATTGAAGTTTCCGGAATTTTGAAACAAGCTATGACAGAGCAAAAATCAGAAAATCTTCAGTTAGAAAAGCGTAGTGGACATATTTCCATCACGAATACTGAAGCATTAGCTTTCTTATTGGAGAATGGACTTACAAAACAACAATACATAAACATAAAGCAGTTAAATAAAGCACACGGCTGCGATATATATCCTGGATATGATGAGCTAAGGACGGCAAAATTACAGTTCAGGCCTTCGGGAATTAGCATTACAGAAACTGTGGCCAAAGTATCATTACAAAATTTGTTGAACCATACAGCCGAAAGGATTTTAAATATGCAAAAGGAAGTTTTAGAACAAATGAAAAATATTAGTTCTTGCACACTTATTATTAGCTATAGATTTGACGGGTCAACAGGGCAAAGCGCTTACAAACAAAAGTTTAATTCAGATGCGCCTATTTCCCTTGACCAATCGCTCTTTGTCACTATTCTTATACCTTTAAGGCTAGTGGACTCAATTCAACGTATCATATGGATAAACAGAGCTCCGCAATCAGTAAGGTTTTGCAGACTTTTAAAAATTGAATACACAAAAGAGAGTTATGCCAAAATTTTAGCCGAATAGGAAAGTTTGGATTTGCAAGTAGCGAGCTTGAAAAAGTTTTTATTTAAAAATTCAATTATTTCGGTAAGTTTGAAGTTTTGAGTGTGAGTCCTTTCCATGCCTGGATACGATTTTTGGACATATCTTATCGAATTGATATTAAAAAGTGGCACATGAAAGGCGATGATAAAATTACGATGCTTTCTCGAAAAAAAGGAAATTCAAAAAAAGATATGGAAAGAAATGGGCGTCAGCCCATTAGCGTGCCGAAACAGAATGGTAGTGGCAATAGTAATGACGGAAACACCGCTAGGAGTGTCTTTGCAAATACTAAGCTTTTTGCATCAATAACATCATTTGACAATTTAATTTTGGATAAATTTCACTTTATATTGATAGCAATATCGTGCGGATACTCCATCAACACTGAACATTTTCGAAATCTTTGCAGTCAAACGTTTTCGTTATATATGAAAACGTATCCGTGGTACCTAATGTCACCAACTGTCCATAAGATATTGGTTCACGGTTCTGATATAATCAACTTGTGCTTGCTTCCTGTCGGATGTCTAGGTGAAAATGCCTCAGAAGCCCGCAACAAACTCTACAAACTAGACAGACGTTCTCACGCCAGGAAAAATTCCAGATTACATAATCTTTCAGACGTTTTCCATAGAGCTATGGACTACTCCGATCCTTTGCTGTCAAGTTTGCGTTTAAGTGAGAGACAAAAGCTGATCAGACAGAAACCCCTACCAAAAGAAGTGTCTTTTGGAGTTGCCAACCCAACAAATGAGTTCTTCGTCATTTGGATCAGATCTTTATAACAACGATTCGGACACGCCAGCTAATTCTGATGACGAAGAAGATTGCGATAAAGCTTATTCCATTGTTTTAGATGAAGAGGAAATATAAACTAAAAATGTGCTAACTATATTGTTAAAATAAATTGAAAAAATATAATTAATTTTTCATCTATTGTAGTTGGGTTGCGGTTGGGAAGGGGCAAGTGGCAGAGGGCGTGGTTAATACACATAATTACCTATGTCTCGATTTGTCAAATGTGCCAAATTGCACAAAGTTCGATTTTTATAAAAAAAAATTGACGTGTTGTCTATACCATTTCAGGTAGTTGTGAGGGCGGGAAGTTAGGGCGTGGCCCAATTGACGACATTTTTTTTTCGAAATTCTAGTTTAATATAAGACACATATACACAAAGTTTCAAGGGCCTAGCTTTATTTTTAGAGTTTATGCCACAAAATTTGGCTAATCGCCCATAGTGCAGTGTTGGGTTAACGAACGGAACGATAGAGTGTCATCAAAACAAGCATTCCAACTCATTCCGAGAGTTCAGAGAGGTCCTCATCCGGCTTATGTGATGGTTTGATGGGGAGTCGTCTATGATGGGGTCGTCTATGATGGGGTCGTCTATGATGGGGTCGCCAATCTCCATTTTTGTGAATAAGTAGTCAAAACTTTGGCGAAAGTGCATCAATCCGGCGTTTGGGTCAACACGACATTATTTGCAAACAAGCCGTGGACCTTTCAACAAGACTCCTCCTCCAGCGGAACAAACGTGGCTTAAAAACCACGTACCGAACTTCATTTCCACGGATGATTGGCCTGCTGGTAGCTCAGACTTGAATCCATTGGACTACAAACTGTGGTCCGTTCGAGGCTTTGGGGCTTGCTCTACTCGAAACCCCAAATATTTAGTCGTTGAAGCGCGCCTTTGTCCGAGCAGTGGACAATTTCTCTAAGATTCTTCTAAGATTTTAAGCCATTGAGCGACTGAATAAGAAGAAGAACAAAAATTGCGAGTACTAGGAGACAAGATAATATCTGTTTAACGTCTCGTAAAAGCACAATTCCAAGATAACTTTGAATTCCTTCAATGGTATAAGGATGTTTTACGATGTTAATCAACCTGAAGGATTAACGTATGATGCGCTTGCAGCGACTTCGGCGTTGCTGAAAGGCCTAAAGCGGCCATTTCGAATAAGTTGTTCTAAGATTTTAAGCCATTGAGCGACTGAATAAAAAGAAGAACAAAAATTGCGAGTACTAGGAGACAAGATACTACCTGTTCAACGTCTCGTAAAAGCACAATTTCAGGATAACGTTAAGTTCCTTCAATGGAATTGTTCAACGTCTCGTAAAAGCACAATTTCAGGACAACGTTAAGTTCCTTCAATGGAATTGTTCAACGTCTCGTAAAAGCACAATTTCAGGATAACGTTAAGTTCCTTTAATGGAATTGTTGTACGATTTTAATCAACCAACAAATATTTAAGCAATAAAAATGAAAGAATAATAAAATTTAAATAAAAAGAAAGTCCAGAGCACCTCTCGACAGCAAGAGCTAAAGTGGACTGAATCAAAAATGTTTGAGGTTTACCCTAGTCAAAAAATAATACAAATTATGACCTACTATGATTGCGTTTGCTTTGTAATTGATCAAATATTTAGTAGAATTTTTAGCCCTAAGCAGGCCATGCTCCATTTGCTTTGAAAATACTATAATTGACATATTTTAGACAGGGGTTTGCCCAGCCACATGCAATTCGCATAATTACTAAACTCATAAGATAAAACAAGAAAGAAAGTCGGTCAAGCCCGACTATAACATACTCTGTACCCTTACACTCGCATTTGCTCAGGAGTCAAACGGCCAGTTAACACCTTGCGCACAACGCGGTGCGCTCTCTAAGTTTCTCCCTCTCTCTCTCTTTCTCTCTCGCACTAAGATTGCCTGTGTTGAACGGTTAGGGTATGTTGCTGTGGTTGTTGGTGTGGGGGTGGGTGGTGTTAACTGGCCGTTTTTTGCCCATAACTTGAGTATCGTTCATCCGATCTTTATCATTCCTTCAGCAAATCGATAAATAATTTTACAAGGTATCTCTAGAAGGAACGAATGATCTATCTCCAAAACTGTAGGAGATATGAAGCTTTTTCCAAATTGCGGGGGCGGGAGGGGGCGTGGCAAAAATTGAAAATAAACTTGATCTGCCTGCAAGTATAAGAAATATATGTTCCATACATGTCAAACCTCTATCTCTTACCATCTCTGAGATCTCTTCGTTCATACGGACGGACGAGACAGACAGACGGACAGACGGACATGGCTATATCGACTCGGCTGTTGATGCTGATCAAGAATATATATACTTTATAGGGTCGGAAACGATTCCTTCTCCCTGTTACATACTTTTGCACAAACTTAATATACTCTATGTACCTTCGGTACAGAGTATAAAAAGATAAAATTTAAAACAGAAAAGTTTTTCTCACTAAGACACATTTTCCGACCGATCGGTCCTATGGCAACCATAAGATATAGTCACCCGATGTCGATCAACTTTATCAAATTAGTTTGAAAGCGTTTAATATTAAGAATCACCGACTTTAAGAACGATTTACTTGAAAACAAAAAAGTTTTTTCACTAAGGCCCATTTTCCGACCGATGGTTCCTATGACAGCTATAAGATATAGTCATCTGATCTTGACCAAAATTTGCAAATATGTTTGAAAACATATAATATTAACAATGGCTGAGTTTAAGGCCGCTTACATTGAAAACAAAAAAGTTTTTCTCACTAAGATCCATTTTTTGACCGATGGTTCCTATGGCAGCTATAAGATATAGTGATCCGATCCGGTCGGTTCCGGCATATTAGCAGCGTGCAGTAAAAAGAAGACTCTGTGCATAATTTCAGCTCGATAGCTTTAAAACTGAGAGACTAGTTTGCGTAGAAACAGACGGACAGACAGACGGACAGACAGACAGACGGACAGACAGACGGACAGACAGACGGACAGACAGACGGACGGACAAAGCTCAATCGACTCAGCTCGTCGCCCTGATCAAGAATATATATAGTTTATGTGGTCGGAAATGAATATTTCTATGCGTTGCAAACTTCTGGGCAAAATTATAATACCCTTTGCAAGGGTATAAAAAATGGTTAGGATAAGGAACATCAGGCACTCAGCCACCAATACTGGCGTTTCGGGTCCGGAACGTCTTTGAGTGGAATAGTGGTGTCAAATCTCCAGTTTTCCTCCGCGATTAGTGAATCTGTGACAGCTTTATTGGTTGCTCTTCGGTAGAGGTGATAAAAAATAGGAACACCCTCATGATTTTGAATGAGGCCCTTGGAGTCCAGATACAAAAATGCTTCTGGCGGGGCGAGTCCATTTCCGAGTGCGGTCTTCAGGTATTCAGCATTCTCGTGGTACGGTGCCAGAATATAATTGTTTTCTTCATTATGAAGGCATTGGTCTATATGATGTCGGTTTAAGTTGATGATGAAGCTGTCTATCCTGTGTACTTTGGCGACTTCATATCTTCATTTGTTGGGTATGTATTTTACATAGTCTGTTTCTGGCGATCTATACAATGATGTGCATGCCCTCAGACATTTTCTTTCAAAGAGTCTTATACGTTCCATATAAGACGGTGATATGTTGAACCATATAGGACATGCGTATGTTATTATTGGCCTGATAAGAGACTGATATAAAATAATTTTGACTCTTATGCTTATGTGCTGAGAAAAGAAAAGGTTTTTATAACAGAAGAATGCTTTTCTGGCTTTTTCAAGTTGGATATTAACGTGCTTATTGAAGTACAAAAATCGATCAATGTGTACACCTAAATATTTTACTGTACTCAAGGATGGTATGGAACAGTTTTGTGCCGTAATGCGAAATTGTTTCCAGTTCTTTCTCACGTTGCTGTTACATTTTTTGATTGGTAGTCGAAAGAGAATTGTTTCGCATTTGTTTGCATTTATTTTCAGTTGCCATTTGTCGGCGTACCTTTCAATTTCATTGTAGTCTTGCTGCAGCAGTTGGTTGATTTCCTGTATGGTTTTGCCTGGTCGATATATAATAATATCATCCGCAAATGCAATGCAATTTTGAATTTTTTTTATTAAATCAAGTATATATATGTTGAATAAAATTGGTGAATTAACTGTTCCTTGTTGAAGACCATTTGTTACATTGAATGTCTTGTTACTATGTGTGTTGTTGCTGCATGTTACAAATTGTTTAACCGTGATCATGTTGAGAATGAGAAAAATTAAATGTGTTGGAAACCGGTATTTTATTAATTTGAAGGTTAACCCTTTTATCCAAACACTGTCAAAAGCCTTTTCCAGATCTACTAAGCATGCTCCTGTCACATGTTTTTTGTTCAGGCTCCACTGAATGTCAGATATAAGAAGATGTATAGCGTGTGTAGTTGAGTGTTTGTGTTTAAATCCGAACTGTCGGTCGTTTTTTATGTCGTTTTTATTACAGTGGTCGATAATTGCTGTATTAATATACATTTCAAATATTTTGCTTATGTTGGGTAGCAGGCTGATGGGTCTTAAGTTGTAGACTAGTATTGGATCCTTGTTCTTCTTTGGCAACAATATTACTTTGGCCTTTTTCCAATTTTCGGGAAAATATGCATTATTAATTATATTGTTAAATAAACAGCAATATTCTAGGATTATCGGTCGAGGTAATTTTTTGAGGACTATGTTTGGTATGTTGTCTAATCCTGATGATACTTTGTTTTTAATTTTTTTAAATATGTACATTAAGTTATCCATTGAAATAAACCTATTATCTGTTGCATTATCGATGTCGTTAGATGGCATAGTTTCGGAAAACGACGTGAGGGTAAGTTGGGATGTCTCGAACGAGGTTTTTACTGCTAAAAACCTGTTGAAACATTGCTCAACGTACCTGTGAAATTGATTATCCTGAACACACTCAGCGGGAGAGTGAACTGATTCAAGGTAAGCTCCTACTACATTCAGAATATCCATTTTATTTCGTACGATGTAGTTGTTTGATATGGTATCTGTCTCCACGATACGGGGATCGATATCGGCGTGCGCTAGAAGGTGCAAGCTGCTTACGGGGACTTTGATTTGGTCAAGATTTATTGGCTGTGTTTGGATGTGTTTCCGATGTTTAGCTTGTTTAAATATATCTGCTTGGTTTTTAGATGTAAGTATTTCCAGTTTGGATTTTATTTGGTTATTTACTGCGATTTTAAAGTTTTCTTGGATGAGACTGCGAATTAATTTGATGGTAGCTTTTAGTTCTGTTATTTCTGCAAGTGGTAAAATTCGTTCTTGTCTATTGTGTTTTTTGATTTTGGTTAAAATTATTGACTTTTCTTTTTGTAGTTTTTTAATTATGGGATTTACTAGTTTTGACAGAAAGTTATAATCTTTGAATTTTGGTACAGTTTTTTCAATTGATTTAACTACAATTTTTTCAATTTTATTTTGATGGTGGTCTATTTCATGGTTTTCTAAGTTTCTGTTGTATGGGGCGGCAGTTTCTTGGTTAAATAAATTTAATATTGTGTTTTGGAATGTGTACCAATTGGTGTTTTTATAGTTTAGCTTGAGATCTTCATTATTTTGAAAAAAATTTAATGTCTGGTTAAGATTGGCTATGATGACTATTGCATTATGGTCGCTGTCGTAATTAAGAGTGGGGAGGCAGTTTGTGGTATTGTTTTCACCAGATACATCAATTCGACAGTCCAGAAGGCCGATGTCGATATAAGAATTACTCCTTGGGAAAGACGGTTTTGTGGTTGCATATAGCTTGCATTTATAGCTTATTTTGTTGTCGCTAAGCCAAGATTTCAGCATGTTTCCTGATGGGTTGTTGATGGAGTTCGCCCAATCTGAATGTTTGCAATTTAAATCGCCTGCCATGATGTAGTAACTTATTTTTTTTGTTTTGCTGTTGGGCGTGTTTATTTTGGGTCGATCATTGAAAGTATTGCGTCTGTTCTGGACGCCTGCAAGTTTAAGTGTTTTTGTAGGCTGCTTATCTGGTTTGCAAGGCTAGCCATTGCTTTGTTAATTTCATCAAAAACATTATTTCCGTTGTTTTGCATTTCAGCTGTGTTTTCCTGCGGGTTATAATTATCCCTCATTTGGTTTTTTGCTTGTTGGGCATAACTGATATTAGGGTTAGTGTAATTAGTAGTCAGTCCGCTTCTGTTATTGTTTTGTGTTTGTATTCTGGCTCTTAGTTTTTGCTGAATCTCTTTATATTTTGGACAACCTTTGTAAGAGGCTGGGTGTCCGTGCTTGTTGCATAGCACACAAAATAATTGCTCTTTATCTTCTGTTGGTTCTTTTGGTTTTGGGCACTCCTCACTTCTGTGGTTCTCTCCGCATTTGACGCACTTTGGTGATAGATAACAGTTTGCTGCACTATGGAAGAAACCCTGACAGTTTCTGCATTGCGAGATCTCTGGTCTCCGTAAAGGTTCCCATCTAACGCATCTATGCAAGATGCTATCAATTGGTTTAAGAGCTCTAAGATTACTCTCTGCAGAGATTTGGACTATAAACATAGGAAGCTCCATCTCTTTTTCACGTGCGTTTTTGGTTTGGAACGCACGAACTTTTATAAATTCTAAGTCTTGGTTCTCATGCTTTCTAAGATCATTCATAATTTCTTCAGGGTCTGTATAGGCTGGTAGGCCTTTAAGTAGCATTGATTTGGACTTAAGACATTTTGGGGTGTACGAATAGAACTTGGCTTTGGTTTTTTCTAAGTAAGCTCTGACTTTTATATAACTGTCCATTGTAGTTAAGTATAGGGTTTGCTTATCCCTAAATTCTTTAATTTTAAAGTCTTTAATATTAAGACCATTTTTTATAAACTTTATTAGTTCTTTAGACTCAATGTCTACTATATTAATTGGAGGCACCTTTTTATCATTTTTATTGTTGATATTGTTTATTTGGTTGTGTGTATTTATGTTTTGCTCTGTGTGGCCTGAAGCACTTGGGCTGCTCTCTTTAATGTGAGCTTTAACTGTTGTCACTTGCACATTGTTATTGTTTTTTCGCACATGATCTTCAAACTCTTCAATGAGCTTTTCGTTGCAGTCACTTTCCGCTAGCAAAGCATAATAATTGTTTCGTAGTTGTTTAATTGGTAACTGTTCCATGTTGTTGTTTTTTCTCTTGAGTTGAGAGCTTTGAGCACGCTGATCGGGCTCTGCACTTTGCATTGATATATTTGGGATATTATTCATATTGTTTTTTTCTGTGGTATTTGATTTAATTGTTTCGCAAATGAGTCTGCGCACAGCCCCAGAAGCCGGTGGGGCTGGCTTTGCTTTATTTTTGTTTAACTTCACTCCTAAATTCGCCTTATTAGTCGCACTGTCTGACATTCCAACCGTCGCCGATGACTGCTGAACACAAACCATCATGACTGTGCTGTCAATGAGTTACTCCATCACGATGTCCGCTATAACCGGGGATTAACTATTAATTGTGTATATATGTCGTCCTCAAATTTAATATATCTATTTTCTACAATACTGAATTTTAAGATTTCCATAAATAGTTGTTTGGGAATTTTCGCATACTCTTGTATCTTAGTCCATTTTTGTCCAATGGTCAACAACGCTAGTTCTACGGGTATCCTCGGGAATAAGGAGACTATATATATATAGCTGTTGTTCGTTCGTTGTTTGAATTCAATCGAATTTTTGACGTTGTATGTTGAGTCCACCGTAAGGTTCTTCAAAATTTTGATTACAAATCTACAGAGGCCATGCGACGGTGCTCCGACGGACGAGCAAATTGGTCGAAGCGGGGTTCCATCCATGTGGATTTTTGGGAGTCCGTATATTCTTGGTGGTAGCGCAGTGCTTGTCATGAGCTTATTCCTTTCGGCCTTTGAAATAAGCTCCAGTTTCAACAGTTTGTCCTACAAATTGTTATTTTAAGTCTGTAGTCTTATTGTTGGATCGTGTCTTAATTTTCTATATGTGCACACGTCCCCTAAAATGTCTATCATTTTCGTCCTATACTCATCTTTCTCAAGTGCAACCGTTTTGTTTCCTTTGTCAGAAGTGAAGATTAAAATATTGTCATTTTTCTTCAGAAATTTTCGTGTCTGTTCCACCGTGTCCAGTACGGCCCGATCCCTTGTGCTTTGTGTATTCTTAGATTTGGCATCTTTCGCCAGCAAAGAGAATCTGGTCCGCGCTGTTTCTTGTTGTTCCTTGTCTTGTATCGATTGTACGAGCACTTCTCCGTCAGCTATGTAATTAAAGAGAGGGAATCTCTTGTTGTTTACTGGCAACGCAAACTTTGGGTCTTTTGCAAGCAACGCTTCAATGTTAGGTGGAAACTCGGCGTTCGTTTTGTTGACGAACCACTCCTTATGTTTGTTGTTGTGTGCAAAGATTTCGTTCCTTTCTTTGCGCAGACTCTCATGTTTCAGTTCCTGACGTTAATTGAGTATAGTGTTAGATCAATTAACAATTGTGACGTGGAATGCCAGAGGCATTAAAAACAATAGGGGTGTTCCTGCAAGTGATTCTGATTCTGATTTTAATTTCGGTGTGACCAGATGAACTGCAGCAAATGAAAAAAATATTGTCACACAAAATCAAAAATAATTTTGATTATTAAAAAAAGAAAATAATTTAATAAATTCCATAAAATGCCAAAGAAAACTGGTAAGACAGCGTTGATTGAATCAATCAAAAATAGTTTACTTGCGGAGTATATTACTTTGGAATTTTCGCAGCTTTGTAAAGGTACGTTGAAATCCTACTTTTTTATTGTTTTCTGAACGATTCATCTAATAATGCAGATCGTTCGAGGAAAAGGCAGAACCAAATTTTTAATGAGCCGTTATTGTATGGTATCCAAGGAGAACTAACATCAAACATTCTGTCCCAAAATGCAAGCAATTCATAACCCATGTGCTGCCAAATCTGGACGAGTGTCGTTTCAAGCACTACATGAAGGTAAACTGGGAAAGCTTCAACGTTATTTTGAGCTTAATAGAAAATGATGAAGTTTTTAATGGTTTGCGCAGCAATCAACAGATCCCAACTAACGAATCACTTATGATGGTTCTATATCATCTTGGGTCCTATGGCGATGGATCCTCCATTGTAAAAACTGCAGCATTGTTAGGGATTGGTGATGGTGGCACCATTCAATTTATTACTCGAAGGGTATTTAAGTCTGTTTTGACATATATTTTAACATTTAACAAACGGAAATGATGCTGACGCTGGTCAAATAACCTCGTCAAATGACGGCATCGAATAAACGCATTAATTTTTATTGTATTAAACCTATTATTTAGTATACATTAATCATTGTTCAAGACTATTGCATAAGCTTATATTTAATTTGAATCTCCATCATTTGTATTTCCTTGTTCATTTCCATTTGCTTTAGTTCCTTCTGATGCTCAACTTCCATTGCCTTAAGTTGAGATTTTGCCATTAGTTCCTTATCAAATTTTTTCTTTTTCCCATTCTAGTTTCTTCTTCTCTAGTTCCAATAACTGGTCATCCACTTTACATTTCTGACGCTGCATGCAAAGTACCATATTAAGAAGGGAACCAAAATGGGCCCGTTCCGATGATGCTCTTAAAGGCTCCAACTCATCGATATCTTCAGTATTCTGCTGAAGCTCTACGAAGTCTTCATAGCCCTCCAAAATATCGCAGATTTCGGAGTCAATATCTCTTTGTGGATGAATATTTTTTCTTTGTCCGTAAATTTGCTCCACTAAATCAAAGTTTGGGCATAAATTTACAATATAATCTAGAATTTGTAAATGAAACAGCAAAATCTTTGTATAAATTGTGATTTTTTCCATACCTGCAACAGTACGGTCTTCGCCTTCGGATATCAGACCGGCGCCTGTATTGTTTCGCCATTCCAGTGCACTTATATACTGTGTCCTCAAGGTTCGTATTTTATTCTTCAGTGCGACGTGCTTAATGTCTTTAAATGTTTCAGACCTAGCAATCACACGGGAATAAAATTTTTTTGCGATTGCTTTCTGCAAGAATATTACATTAATAATGATCATATATTAAGGACAAATTAAATTTACTTAAGATAACCTCCAGCAAATCAGGCGAATTTTTAATGAGCTCCAACACCAGTTCCAAAAATTCTTTTGTTTTCGGCTGCGATCACTTCATAATATTGGTGCGTTTTCGCTTTAAAATACTTTCGGTTGCACCCTAAAATATGTTAAACAATCATAAACTTATGATTTGAAGTAATTTAGTGGCCAACACATAAGACGTACCTGTTCCTCCATACTTAAGTCATAAAATATACAAGCCGTGCAATTGTTTCTCACAATTAGTAAGACTGAAAAATTAAAATCTGAATCAGAATCAAAATCACTTGCAGGAACACCCCCAATAAAGATGAACTATTTAAATTCCTTTTCCTAAACAAATTCGACATTTACCTACTAACCGAATCCTGGTTAACCAACTCGATTTCAATCGATAAAATATTAATTATCACTGTTATAGAAAGGATAGAACAGAGAATAGAGGGGGAGGAGTAGTTATAATTATTAGGAAAAATATTCGCCATACCTTGCTACCTCTTCCCAATACCAAAATATCACTAGCACTGCTGGGATTCAGACTGCAGTGTATTGTTGCTATTTCCCTGGGGGACGCTCGGACCCAAAGAGAAAGCAACTATTTATGACAGACCTACGGAAGCTGTCAAGCATAGATAGAAATTTAGTATTGGGAGGTGACTTTAACTGTCGACATCGACTATGGGGTTATAGTAGAGCAAACTCTTATGGCAATATTCTGCACGATCTCCTAGCCTCATCTAACATTAATATATCTTATTCTGCAGACCACACCCATCTATCTGCTAGTAGTAGAAGCCAGGAGTCCACTCTTGAACACAACTGCTATCGAACACTAAGTAGTGTTATGAACAACCTTGGATTTGACCACCTACCGATACAAACCATACTTGATACTTGTCCTGAAATTGTCAATTCGTGTCGCTACGATATAAAAAAAAGCAAACTGGGCTAAGTTTTGCAAGAATTATTAACACATTACTCCCAAGCAATAACTTAATTAGCTTATTATTATTATATATTAAGCTTCTTCCTAATGCTAAAGTAAACATAGTTACTTAAAATACTAGCATTAGTCACAAAAATACAATATAATATACATTAACACAGACGTTGTTGGACCTAACTTAAAAATTAACATTTTATCAAACGAATACAAATTTCTAAATATATATATAGTTATTGAAACCGTTACATATAAACTATTATTTAAGAAATTTAATATTTTTTATTAGATTTTTTTTTATTAAATGTGATAGGTCTATATTAGGTTTGTTTTTAATGGGTTGTTAAAGTTTGTTTAAAAAGCGGTACTCTCCTAATTGTTATACTCTGTACCGAAGGTACATAGAGTATATTAAGTTTGTGCAAAAGTATGTAACAGAGAGAATGAATCGTTTCCGACCCTATAAAGTATATATATTCTTGATCAGCATCAACAGCCGATTCGATATAGCCATGTCCGTCTGTCCGTCCGTCCGTCTGTCCGTCTGTCCGTCTGTCCGTCTGTCTGTCCGTATGAACGAAGAGATCTCAGAGATGGTAAGAGATAGAGGTTTGACATGTATGGGACATATATTTCTTATACTTGCAGGCAGATCAAGTTTATTTTCAATTTTTGCCACGCCCCCTCCCGCCCCCGTAATTTGGAAAAAACTTCATATCTCCTACAGTTTTGGAGATAGATCGTTCGTTCCTTCTAGAGAAACCTTGTAAACAAAATTATTTATCGATTTGCTGAAGGAATGATCAAGATCGGATGAACGATACTCAAGTTATGGGCAAAAAACGGCCAGTTAACACCACCCACCCCCCCACCAACAACCACAGCAACATACCCTAACCGTTCAACACAGGCAATCTTAGTGCGAGAGAGAAAGAGAGAGAGAGAGAGAGAGAAACTTAGAGAGCGCGCCGCGTTGTGCGCGGGGTGTTAACTGGCCGTTTGACTCCTGAGCAAATGCGAGTGTAAGGGTACAGAGTATGTTATAGTCGGGCTTGATCGACTTTCTATCTTGTTTTTATATTGTGCGGCATCATATTTCAGAGTCGAATGGCGCATGCAAAGAAGTGGTTATCACAACAAGAGAGCCTATTCCGGACTGTAATTAGGTTATTTGTTCTTCTAAAGCCCGAAAAGCTTAATAATTCGTAGAGATAAGTTGGTTCCCTGGCTGTTATTATTTTGTGAATTGCTATTAATTCTTAATTTTATCCAGGAATCTAAGTCTAATTCAAAGATTTGTGCTGCATATGCCGAGATATGGTCAGTAGGCTTCTTGTTAAATACAAATCTGGCAATATTATTAAAAGCCATGATAAGTTGTTGCCTGCTTACAGCAACACACTTTCCAAAAACTTCAATCCCATAAAACAACGCTGGAGTTAGAAATGCTTTTGCAATTGTGAGCTTTGTCTTTATTGGCATGAAACTACTAACAAATCGGAATTGGCGGAGCTGACTGTAAGTTTTACCGACTGCACAATTAATGTGATCGTTCCATGAGAGTTTGTAATTAAAAATAATTCCTAGGTTCTTAGCACGATCTACATATTCAATTAGGGAATTATTTAGTTGAAGTTTTGGCAAGTTGCTAGTGTTAAACTTATTTTTAAAAATGACAATACACTTGGACTTAGACGGGTTGATGTGAAGTCCATTTTTCCTAGCCCATTCACCAACTAATTCTAGTTCACTATTGAAAACAGTTATACACTCAGGTACTTCACTAACCGGACGACTCATATAGATTTGTTGATCGTCAGCATACATTTGGACATTATATTTGGACAATACATTTGGTAGGTCATTTACATAGATTGCAAATAATAATGGCCCAAGGACTGAGCCTTGGGGAACCCCACGATTAGTTTCTAAGAATGTCGATGTCTGCGAAGACGTTACGACTGCCTGACTTCGGCCGGTTAGGTATGTTTTCATTAATTTCTTAGCAATTTTGGAAAAATTGTAGAGCATTTCTAGTTTTCTGCATAAAATTACGTGATCTACAGTATCAAATGCCTTGCTACAGTCCAGAAGGGTTAGGAAAGTAGCATGGCTTTTGTCTTCAGCCACTTTCAGAATTGCCGTAGTACAGCTACGCGACTTACGGAAACCATGCTGTTTATCATTCAGTATTTTGTTGTCTGTAAAAAATTTACTGACTTGGGTGTAAATCAATTGCTCGAATGATGTTGAGATGAAAGGTAGGATGGAAATTGGCCTATACCCGTTACCTGCTTTGGGAATGTGCAAGATTTTAGCAACTTTCCACCTGCTTAAAAACGTCAAGGTCGTAATTGCAGTATTAAAAATGTGAGTTAAGTATTTAAGAAGTTTTGGGAGCAAAATTTGTAAGAATTTTGGTTCAATGTTATCGAGGTCAGTAGCATTTGATTTTATTTTTAAGATAGACTCTAAAACATCACACGGACTTACACAAGAAAAACTAAAACATTTATTACAATTATTATAAGGTACAGAATTCAGGTACGAGTTTGATAGCACTTCAGGTACTAGAGGATGTGATTGCACGAAGGTCTGATTAAGTTCATTAACATCTAGATTTTCTAGCTTTTCAGGTCGTTGTTTTCCCACCCCAAAATTGCGTAGGTCTTTCCAGAATTTACTTGATGATATTGGGTTGTTGAATTTTTCAAAAAAGAATGCCCCTTTAGACAACTTGCATAGTCGGCTGGCATTTGCTTTATATTCTTTGAATGACTGGTGGAATTCTGGAGTCCTTTATATTTTCCATCTTTTGAGCGCCTCATCACGTAGCAGAATAGGCCTTTTTATATTTTCGTTCATGCAATTACAGTTAATAACTCTGACGGAGTTGATCAGTTGATTAGTGACTTTAACGAGATCATCCACATTGCGAAAAGGGACAGCATCCCTAAGCAAGCAATTAAATTCAGAGAGAAGCCACTTCCTAGAAATATTCAAACCCTAATTAAACGAAGAAACCAACACCGTCGCAACTGGCAGAGACACAGAGACAGGGCGGATTTAGTTTTCTTTAAATGGTTTAACCAGGTCATCTCAAATAAGATTTTCCAATTCAAAAATTCTTCCCCCTTTTGGAAACTATCAAAAGTCATAAAGAAGAAGCAACTTGATATGCTAACTTTAAGCGACAATGCCGTGCGCTATTCTACCCCTGAGCAAAAGGCGGAACAATCATATGTTAACTAACAGTCTTAGCGATGCAGCCACTGTAGCCGAGGTCGACAACTATATAAGTTCACTTTGTTTAATCTCTCCCAGCCCAGAGGAGGCATATTTTGTAAGACCTCTGGAAATAACTAACATTATAAAAAATCTAAAAACTAAGAAATCTCCCGGTCTGGATGGCATCGAAAACATAATTTTAAAAGATCTTCCTCGCAAGGGAGTTAAATTTCTCACTAGAGTAATAAATTAATGTTTGCGCCTCTGCTATTTTCCCTAAGACTTGGAAACTTGCAAAAGTTATCCCAATAAGGAATGCTAGCAAACCTTCTGAGCTTCCTTCTTCTTATCGCCCTGTAAGTCTGCTTTCCTTAAAAAAGTAATTAAAAATAAACTAACGATATTTGTTGAAGATAATGATATCCTTCCCTCGCAACAATTCGGGTTTCCGAAGGGAACATAGCACAATACAGAGTGCCTCGTTAGAGTTAAGAAAATTGTTAAATCCAATTTCTTAAGATCGTTGTCCACTGGAATGGTGCTTTTAAATATAAAAGCTGCGTTCGACTCGGTATGGCATGGACTTCTTATTAAAATGAATCAAATGAACTTCCCCACTGAATTGTCAAAAATAATTCAAAGCTTTCTCCAAAACAGATCATTTGCAGTTCATATTGGGAAGATTAACTCCCAACCTTATAATATAAATGCAGACTGCCCCCAAGGTTCCTGTCTTTCACCCATTCTTTACAATATATTTACCTCGGACTTTCCAAATCCAAATATTTTTGCGGATGACACCGCGATGCTTTGCTCAGGAACATTATCTGCTGACATAACTGCTAGCCTTCAAGACGCATTTCATGACCTTGTCTGCTACTTTACAAAGTGGAAAATATAAGTAAACTCCGAAAAAAACCCAGCAGGCCATATTCTTTACCAAAAAACGTAAAAGCATATTCCTCCCTGAAAGTCATAAAAATCTTAACCAAGTAGACATAGAATGGGAAAAAAGTGTGAAATATTTAGGAACCTTCAAAGACCACATTAATTACTCCTTGAAAAAATTAAACATCTTAATCCGAACTCTTTACTCTTTACCCATTCATTAATAGGAACTCACGCCTAAGCATTGAAAACAAAATGTACCTGCTTAGATCGATTTTCGAAGCGGTTATATTTTATGGTGCCCCAGTTTGGGCTGATATTGCAAAAAGTCACAAAATCCTTAAAATGATAAATAACCTGCCCTGGCACCACTCCACAATTGACCTACATCAGAAATCAAATATTGAGTTAGTTCCGGAAAGACTGGCTCGACTACAACTCAATTTTAGAAATTGATGCACATATTCAACAAATCCTCATATTGTTAACATAGCTTAAGTCCTAGAAATAAGATAAAAAAAACAAAAACACAAAACAAAAAAACTCAGGGGTTTTTGAAAACAATTTCTCCCCACGTATATGATTACAAACATAAGAAGCATAAGAAACATAAATATAAGAAGTATATGCCCATTATTAGGTTGCAATGGTTGAAATGGGTGAGAATCCCATTTCATCACTTAGGCCAATGAAGGCCCGTTGTGTTACCATATAACCCTTTCTACGCTGCGATCGTAGAGGGAGGGTCTTTCCCGTGAAACCATTTAGAAAATATCACAAATTTGAGTAGAGAGGCTAGATCTATTTCAGAGATGTCTGACAAATCGTTTAGAAAGGGACGACCCAAAACTGTGAGTCGCCTTCTGCTAAGAGCTGGGCAATGACAGAAGAGGTGTTGTACACTCTCCTCCTCGTCCACTGAATTGCAGCTTCTACAGAAGTCATTGTGTCTGATGCCGAGCCTAGCGGCGTGTCTACCTATTAGGCAATGTCCAGTAAGGGCCCCTACTAGTAGGGAAATATGCAGTCTTTCTAGACGGAGTAACGCCCTAGATTTTTTAATACTAAGAGTAGGCCATGTAAGCCTAGATACTTCACATGTGTGTATTGTTTGCCATCGACTCATGGTTATTCGATGAGTAGTTTCCTTTGTTTGTAGCTTAAAGGTCGCAAGAGGCACCCCTATGTTGCTCTTATCCGGTAAGAGCTGAGTGGTGGTGCCAAGTCTGGCGAGGTGGTCGGCCATCTCGTTGCCTTCAATGTTGCAGTGTCCAGGCACCCAAACGAGATTAATTTCGAAGTGCTGAGCCATCTCATTAAGAGATTTGCGGCACTCCGTAAGAGTTTTGGTATTGTTGATATAACCGTCAAGGGCTTTTAATGCAGCTTGACTATCTGAAAAAATGAATACTTTACTTCCTTGGATTGCGAGGGTTCCCAGAAAGTTGGTAGCCTCCTGGATGGCTACAACCTCTGCTTGGAAAACACTACAATGGTCAGGAAGCCGAAATGAAGTTTCGATCCCGAGCTCTGGACTGAAGACTCCTCCTCCTACCTGTCGACCCAGTTTGGAGCCATCAGTGTAAAAGTTTATGGCATTCGGTTTGCAGTGAGGTATTGAGTTCCAGTCCAGTCGACTCGGTATGGTGACTTTATACATGGTGGTAAACGTTATTGTTGGGATGCAGTAGTCAAGCGTTGGCGGTACCGCCACTTGATGCAGAAGTATAGAGGAGTGGCCAGAGTTACTATCTTTCCAGGTACCGCTTTCTCTCAGCCTGAGAGCGGCGTTACTGGCGATTTCTCTACCCAGAAGATCTAGAGGCATAAGGTGTAACATTATGTTAAGTGCATCTGTTGGGGTTGTACGCAATGCACCAGTCATGCATAATGCAGCACTACGTTGAACTTTGGTTATGGTTCTGAGGACGGAAGGTTTCCCCAGAGCCGGCCACCACACGATGATTCCGTATAGTAGTATTGGACGTACAACGGCTGTGTACAGCCAGTGTACTATTTCAGGGGAAAATCCCCATTTACGACCAATCGCACGTTTGCACGAGAAAAGTGCAGTATTAGCTTTTTTGATACGTTCAGTTATGTTTTCGTTCCAATATAATTTTTTATCCAACACTACACCAAGGTATCTTGCAGAATCGCTAAATTTTAGGTGTGTGTTGTTTAGTCGTGGGGGTGTTAAATTTGGTATCTTATACTTGCGGGTAAAGAGAACGAGTTCAGTTTTGGTTGGATTGACTCCAAGACCACTTTGTGTCGTCCAATTTGAAAGTGTTGAGAGTGCATCCTCCATCAGGTTGCAGAGAGTGTGGGGAAATTTGCCTTTTGTGATTATGGCAACGTCATCCGCGTACGCTATCACCGTGTGTCCTCGCAATTCCATGAGTCGCAACAATTCGTTGACTGTTACCACCCAAAGGAATGGCGAAAGAACACCTCCTTGAGGAGTGCCTCTACTTACATATCTTCGTGCGCAGGCATCTCCTAGTTGCGAGTTAACCACCCTGCTTGTAAGCATGAGTCGGATGAACTCCACCAGGGGTGCCTCCACATTTAGATTTGTCAAGGCAGAGGTGATAGCGTTGGGGAGAACATTGTTAAAGGCACCCTCGATATCGAGGAATGCCGTAAGCGCATATTCTTTTGCCTCGAGTGACTTCTCAACTTTCGAGACAAGAGAATGGAGTGCTGTTTCTGTTGACCTTCCCTTGCTGTATGCGTGCTGCGCTGGGGACAGAGTGGATGGGTCTATTGTCTGCCTTAGATGGGCATCTAGTAGTCTCTCCAGTGTTTTGAGGAGAAAAGATGACAGGCTGATCGGCCTGAAGTCATTTGGTCTGACATGCGAGGCTTTTCCTGCCTTTGGTATGAAAACCACTTTTATATCTTTCCACAGTGTGTGGGTATATACTGTAATCGAAGGCAGCAGACAAAGATTGTCTGAAGCCATGCAATTATTTGTGGTAGTGATTGTTGAAGCTGAGCGGGAAAGATTCTATCTGGCCCGGGTGATTTGTAATCCTAATACCTACCTAATACCTAATACCAAATACCTACCT
>JBAMBO010004617.1:0-33875 GCA_037044535.1 Lordiphosa magnipectinata
TTGCAAAGGGTATTATAATTTTGCTCAGAAGTTTGCAACGCATAGAAATATTCATTTCCGACCCCAGAAACTATATATATTCTTGATCAGGGCGACGAGCTGAGTCGATTGAGCTTTGTCCGTCCGTCTGTCTGTCTGTCTGTCCGTCTGTCTGTCTGTCCGTCCGTCTGTCCGTCTGTTTCTACGCCAACTAGTCTCTCAGTTTTAAAGCTATCGATCTGAAATTTTGCACAGAGTCTTCTTCTTACTGCACGCTGCTAATATGTCGGAACCGACCGGATCGAATGACTATATCTTATTGCTGCCATAGGAACCATCGGTCAAAAAATGGGCCTTAGTGAGAAAAACTTTTTTGTTTTCAATGTTAGCGGCCTCAAACTCGACCATTATTAATATTATATGCTATCAAACAGATTTGCAAATTTTGGTCAAAATCGGATTACCATATCTTATAGCTGTCATAGGAACCATCGGTCGGAAAATGGGTCTTAGTAAGAAAAATTTTTTGTTTTCAAAGCTAGCGTCATAAAACTCGGCCATTATTAATATTATATGTTTTTAAACAGATTTGCAAATTTTGGTCAAAATCGGATGACTATAACATATAGCTGCCATAGGACCGATCGGTCGGAAAATGGGTCTTAGTGAAAAAAACTTTTTTGTCTTCAAGTAAATCGTTCTTAAGGTCGGTGATTCTTAATATTAAACGCTTTCAAACTAATTTGAAAAAGTTAATCGACATCGGGTGACTATATCTTATGGTTGCCATAGGACCGATCGGTCGGAAAATGTGTCTTAGTCTATTATCTTTCTTATCTTTCTTTAACTCCGCGATTGTTAATTTGATATGTTTTCAAAAAGATTCGCGAAATTTGGTCGAAATCAGATGTTTACCTGTAGGAAAATGGGTTTTAGTTAAAATTTTTTAGATTTTTATATAATCGTTCTTAAACTCTGACATTTCAAAAACAGCATTTGCAAGGGTATAAAAACTTCGGCACAGACGAAGTTAGCTTGGCCTTCTCGTTATATTTTCGTTCATGCAATTACAGTTAATAACTCTGACGGAGTTGATCAGTTGATTAGTGACTTTAACGAGATCATCCACATTGCGAAAAGGGACATCCCTAAGCAAGCAATTAAAATCACAGAGAAGCCACTTCCTAGAAATATTCAAACCCTAATTAAACGAAGAAACCAACACCGTCGCAACTGGCAGAGACAGGGCGGACTTAGTTTTCTTTAAATGGTTTAACCAGGTCATCTCAAATAAGATTTTCCAATTCAAAAATGAGTCTTGGAACAATCTCTTATCCTCATTAGACAAAAATTCTTCCCCCTTTTGGAAACTATCAAAAGTCATAAAGAAAAAGCAACTTGATATGCCAACTTTAAGCGACAATGCCGTGCGCTATTGTACCCCTGAGCAAAAGGCGGAACAATCATATGTTAACTAACAGTCTTAGCGATGCAGCCACTGTAGCCGAGGTCGACAACTATATAAGTTCACTTTGTTTAATCTCTCCCAGCCCAGAGGAGGCATATTTTGTAAGACCTCTGGAAATAACTAACATTATAAAAAATCTAAAAACTAAGAAATCTCCCGGTCTGGATGGCATCGAAAACATAATTTTAAAAGATCTTCCTCGCAAGGGAGTTAAATTTCTCACTAGAGTAATAAATTAATGTTTGCGCCTCTGCTATTTTCCCTAAGACTTGGAAACTTGCAAAAGTTATCCCAATAAGGAATGCTAGCAAACCTTCTGAGCTTCCTTCTTCTTATCGCCCTGTAAGTCTGCTTTCCTTAAAAAAGTAATTAAAAATAAACTAACGATATTTGTTGAAGATAATGATATCCTTCCCTCGCAACAATTCGGGTTTCCGAAGGGAACATAGCACAATACAGAGTGCCTCGTTAGAGTTAAGAAAATTGTTAAATCCAATTTCTTAAGATCGTTGTCCACTGGAATGGTGCTTTTAGATATAAAAGCTGCGTTCGACTCGGTATGGCATGATGGACTTCTTATTAAAATGAATCAAATGAACTTCCCCACTGAATTGTCAAAAATAATTCAAAGCTTTCTCCAAAACAGATCATTTGCAGTGTATATTGGGAAGATTAACTCCCAACCTTATAATATAAATGCAGACTGCCCCCAAGGTTCCTGTCTTTCACCCATTCTTTACAATATATTTACCTCGGACTTTCCAAATCCAAATATTTTTGCGGATGACACCGCGATGCTTTGCTCAGGAACATTATCTGCTGACATAACTGCTAGCCTTCAAGACGCATTTCATGACCTTGTCTGCTACTTTACAAAGTGGAAAATATAAGTAAACTCCGAAAAAAAACCAGCAGGCCATATTCTTTACCAAAAAACGTAAAAGCATATTCCTCCCTGAAAGTCATAAAAATCTTAACCAAGTAGACATAGAATGGGAAAAAAGTGTGAAATATTTAGGAACCTTCAAAGACCACATTAATTATTCCTTGAAAAAAGTAAACATCTTAATCCGAACTCTTTACTCTTTACCCATTCATTAATAGGAACTCACGCCTAAGCATTGAAAACAAAATGTACCTGTTTAGATCGATTTTTGAAGCGGTTATATTTTATGGTGCCCCAGTTTGGGCTGATATTGCAAAAAGTCACAAAATCCTTAAAATGATAAATAACCTGCCCTGGCACCACTCCACCATTGACCTACATCAAAAATCAAATATTGAGTTAGTTCCGGAAAGACTGGCTCGACTACAACTCAATTTTAGAAATTGATGCACATATTCAACATATCCTCATATTGTTAACAAAGCTTAAGTCCTAGAAATAAGATAAAAAAAACAAAAACACAAAACAAAACGAGAAGGCCAAGCTAACTTCGTCTGTGCCGAAGTTTTTATACCCTTGCAAATGCAAATGTCACAGTTTAAGAACGCTTACATAAAAACCAAAAAAGTTGTAACTAAAAGCTATTTTCCGACAGATAAACGTCTGAAAAAAGTTTTCCTCACTAAGACTCAATTTCCGACCGATCGGCCCTATGGCAGCCTTAAGATATAGTCATCAGCTTTCGGCCCAATTTTGCGAATCTATTTGAAAGCATATAAAATAAGTCATCAGCGAGTTTAAGGACGCTAACAAAACTAAACAACAAATTTTTTTACCAAGACTCATGTTCGACCGATCTGTCCTATGGACACCATAAGATATAGTCACCCGATGTCGATCAACTTTTTCAAATTAGTTTGAAAGCGTTTAATATTAATTATCACCGACCTTAAGAACGATTTACTTAAAAACAAAAAAGTTTATTTTCACTAAGACCCATTTTCCGACCGATCGGTCCTATGGCAGCTATAAGATATAGTCATCCGATTTTGACCAAAATTTGCAAATCTGTTTGAAAATATATAATATTATTAATGACCGAGTTTAATCACGTTAACATTGGAAACAAAAAAGTTTTTCTCACTAAAACCCATTTTTCGACCGATGGTTCCTATGGCAGCTATAAGATATAGTCATCCGATTTTGACCAAAATTTTCAAATCTGTTTTAAAGCATAAAATATTATTAATGACCGAGTTTAATCACGTTTACATTGAAAACAAAAAAGTTTTTCTCACTAAAACCCATTTTTCGACCTATGGTTCCTATGGCAGCTATAAGATATAGTGATCCGATCCGGTCGGTTCCGACATAATAGCAGCGTGCAGTAAAAAGAAGACTCTGTGCAAAATTTCAGCTCGATAGCTTTAAAACTGAGAGACTAGTTTGCGTAGAAACAGACGGACAGACAGACAGACGGACAGACAGACGGACAGACAGACGGACAGACAGACGGACGGACAAAGCTCAATCGACTCAGCTCGTCGCCCTGATCAAGAATATATATAGTTTAAGGGGTCGGAAATGAATATTTCTATGCGTTGCAAACTTCTGGGCAAAATTATAATACCCTTTGCAAGGGTATAAAAATGGTCAAATTAAAGGCCTACTATGTGCTGTGTTAGTTTTTGGTAATTGACCAATTATTTAGTAGAATTTCAAGCCCTAAGCAAGCCAAGTTCAGTTTGCATTGCAAATACCGCAATTGACCTTGTACTAAAGGGTGATTCATTCAGAGGTTTTTTTTTCAATATGATTTTTTCAGATATCACACGTGACTGGTGTCATTCCGTCATCTTATATTGGTTAAGAATTGTTTGACAAATCATAATGGAAAGACTCACAGCGCAACAACGTCTACAAATTATTCAGCTGTATTACGAAAACACTTCGAGCTACTTATGGTGTGCATCATCGACCTTCCGAGACCACTATTCGCAAACCTATCTCAGTAAACGTTATTGGACAATACGCGACCAAATAGACCACATCTAGCCCGTAGTGAGGAGAATATGGCGACCGTGACCTATCGGTTCGATAGGTATAATGGACATATACTTCTTATACTTATGTTTCTTATGCTTCTTATCTTTGTAATCATATACGTGGGGAGAAATTGTTTTCAAAAACCCCTGAGTTTTTATACCCTTGCAAAGGGTATTATAATTTTGCCCAGAAGTTTGCAACGCATAGAAATATTAATTTCCGACCCCATAAACTATGGGGTATATATATATATTCTTGATCAGGGGGACGAGCTGAGTTCATTGAGCTTTGTCCGTCCGTCTGTCTGTCTGTCTGTCCGTCTGTCTGTCTGTCTGTCCGTCTGTCTGTCCGTCTGTTTCTACGCAAACTAGTCTCTCAGTTTTAAAGCTATCGAGCTGAAATTTTGCACAGAGTCTTCTTTTTACTGCACGCTGCTAATATGTCGGAACCGACCGGATCGGATCACTATATCTTATAGCTGCCATAGGAACCATTGGTCGAAAAAATGGTTTTAGTGAGAAAAACTTTTTTGTTTTCAATGTTAACGTGATTAAACTCGGTCATTAATAATATTATATACTTTCAAACAGATTTGAAAATTTTGGTCAAAATCGGATGACTATATCTTATAGCTGCCATAGGAACCATAGGTCGAAAAATGGGTTTTAGTGGGGAAAACTTTTTTGTTTCCAATGTTAACGTGATTAAACTCGGTCATTAATAATATTATATACTTTCAAACAGATTTGAAAATTTTGGTCAAAATCGGATCACTATATCTTATAGCTGCCATAGGAACCATCGGTCGAAAAATGGGTTTTAGTGAGAAAAACTTTTTTGTTTCCAATGTTAACGTGATTAAACTCGGTCATTAATAATATTATATATTTTCAAACAGATTTGCAAATTTTGGTCAAAATCGGATGACTATATCTTATAGCTGCCATAGGACCGATCGGTCGGAAAATGGGTCTTAGTGAAAAAAAACTTTTTTGTTTTTAAGTAAATCGTTCTTAAGGTCGGTGATTATTAATATTAAACGCTTTCAAACTAATTTGAAAAAGTTGATCGACATCGGGTGACTATATCTTATGGTGTCTATAGGACAGATCGGTCGAACATGAGTCTTGGTAAAAAAATTTGTTGTTTAGTTTTGTTAGCGTCCTTAAACTCGCTGATGACTTATTTTATATGCTTTCAAATAGATTCGCAAAATTGGGCCGGAATCGGATGACTATATCTTAAGGCTGCCATAGGGCCGATCGGTCGGAAATTGAGTCTTAGTGAGAAAAACTTTTTTCAGACGTTTATCTGTCGGAAAATAGCTTTTAGTTACAACTTTTTTGGTTTTTATGTAAGCGTTCTTAAACTGTGACATTTGCATTTGCAAGGGTATAAAAACTTCGGCACAGACGAAGTTAGCTTGGCCTTCTCGTTTTTATATCGTAGCGACACGAATTGACAATTTCAGGACAAGTATCAAGTATGGTTTGTATCGGTAGGTGGTCAAATCCAAGGTTGTTCATAACACTACTTACTGTTCGATAGAAGTTGCGTTCAAGAGTGGACTCCTGGCTACTACTACTAGCAGATAGATGGGTGTGGTCTGCAGAATAAGATATATTAATGTTAGATGAGGCTAAGAGATCGTGCAGAATATTGCCATAAGAGTTTGCTCTACTGTAACCCCATAGTCGATGGCGACAGTTAAAGTCATCTCCCAATACTAAATTTCTATCTATGCTTGACAGCTTCCGTATGTCTGAATATTGCCATAAGAGTTTGCTCTACTATAACCCCATAGTCGATGGCGACAGTTAAAGTCACCTCACAATACTAAATTTCTATATATGCTTGACAGCTTCCGTAAGTCTGTCATAAATAGTTGCTTTCTCTTTGGGTCCGAGCGTCCCCCAGGGAAATAGCAACAATACACTGCAGTCTGAATCCCAGCAGTGCTAGTGATATTTTGGTATTGGGAACAGGTAGCAAGGTATGGCGAATATTTTTCCTAATAATTAAACCTACTCCTCCCCCTCTATTCTCTGTTCTATCCTTTCTATAACAGTGATAATTAATATTTTATCGATTGAAATCGAGTTGGTTAACCAGGATTGGGTTAGTAGGTAAATGTCGAATTTGTTTAGGAAAAGGAATTTAAATAGTTCATCTTTATTAGGGGTGTTCCTGCAAGTGATTTTGATTCTGATTCTGATTTTAATTTTTCAGTCTTACTAATTGTGAGAAACAATTGCACGGCTTGTATATTTTATGACTTAAGTATGGAGGAACAGGTACGTCTTATGTGTTGGCCACTAAATTACTTCAAATCATAAGTTTATGATTGTTTAACATATTTTAGGGTGCAACCGAAAGTATTTTAAAGCGAAAACGCACCAATATTATGAAGTGATCGCAGCCGAAAACAAAAGAATTTTTGGAACTGGTGTTGGAGCTCATTAAAAATTCGCCTGATTTGCTGGAGGTTATCTTAAGTAAATTTAATTTGTCCTTAATATATGATCATTATTAATGTAATATTCTTGCAGAAAGCAATCGCAAAAAAATTTTATTCCCGTGTGATTGCTAGGTTTGAAACATTTAAAGACATTAAGCACATCGCACTGAAGAATAAAATACGAACCTTGAGGACACAGTATATAAGTGCACTGGAATGGCGAAACAATACAGGCGCCGGTCTGATATCCGAAGGCGAAGACCGTACTGTTGCAGGTATGGAAAAAATCACAATTTATACAAAGATTTTGCTGTTTCATTTACAAATTCTAGATTATATTGTAAATTTATGCCCAAACTTTGATTTAGTGGAGCAAATTTACGGACAAAGAAAAAATATTCATCCACAAAGAGATATTGACTCCGAAAACTGCGATATTTTGGAGGGCTATGAAGACTTCGTAGAGCTTCAGCAGAATACTGAAGATATCGATGAGTTGGAGCCTTTAAGATCATCATCGGAACGGGCCCATTTTGGTTCCCTTCTTAATATGGTACTTTGCATGCAGCGTCAGAAATGTAAAGTGGATGACCAGTTATTGGAACTAGAGAAGAAGAAACTAGAATGGGAAAAAGAAAAAATTTGATAAGGAACTAATGGCAAAATCTCAACTTAAGGCAATGGAAGTTGAGCATCAGAAGGAACTAAAGCAAATGGAAATGAACAAGGAAATACAAATGATGGAGATTCAAATTAAATATAAGCTTATGCAATAGTCTTGAACAATGATTAATGTATACTAAATAATAGGTTTAATACAATAAAAATTAATGCGTTTATTCGATGCCGTCATTTGACGAGGTTATTTGACCAGCGTCAGCATCATTTCCGTTTGTTAAATGTTAAAATATATGTCAAAACAGACTTAAATACCCTTCGAGTAATTAATTGAATGGTGCCACCATCACCAATCCCTAACAATGCTGCAGTTTTTACAATGGAGGATCCATCGCCATAGGACCCAAGATGATATAGAACCATCATAAGTTGTTCGTTAGTTGGGATCTGTTGATTGCTGCGCAAACCATTAAAAACTTCATCATTTTCTATTAAGCTCAAAATAACGTTGAAGCTTTCCCAGTTTACCTTCATGTAGTGCTTGAAACGACACTCGTCCAGATTTGGCAGCACATGGGTTATGAATTGCTTGCATTTTGGGACAGAATGTTTGATGTTAGTTCTCCTTGGATACCATACAATAACGGCTCATTAAAAATTTGGTTCTGCCTTTTCCTCGAACGATCTGCATTATTAGATGAATCGTTCACAAAACAATAAAAAAGTAGGATTTCAACGTACCTTTACAAAGCTGCGAAAATTCCAAAGTAATATACTCCGCGAGTAAACTATTTTTGATTGATTCAATCAACGCTGTCTTACCAGTTTTCTTTGGCATTTTATGGAATTTATTAAATTATTTTCTTTTTTTAATAATCAAAATTATTTTTGATTTTGTGTGACAGTATTTTTTTCATTTTCTGCAGTTCATCTGGTCACACCGAAATTAAAATCAGAATCAGAATCACTTGCAGGAACACCCCTATTGTTTTTAATGCCTCTGGCATTCCACGTCACAATTGTTAATTGATCTAACACTATACTCAATTAACGTCAGGAACTGAAACATGAGAGTCTGCGCAAAGAAAGGAACGAAATCTTTGCACACAACAACAAACATAAGGAGTGGTTCGTCAACAAAACGAACGCCGAGTTTCCACCTAACATTGAAGCGTTGCTTGCAAAAGACCCGAAGTTTGCGTTGCCAGTAAACAACAAGAGATTCCCTCTCTTTAATTACATAGCTGACGGAGAAGAGCTCGTACAATCGATACAAGACAAGGAACAACAAGAAACAGCGCGGACCAGATTCTCTTTGCTGGCGAAAGATGCCAAATCTAAGAATACACAGAGCACAAGGGATCGGGCCGTACTGGACACGGTGGAACAGACACGAAAATTTCTGAAGAAAAATGACAATATTTTAATCTTCACTTCTGACAAAGGAAACAAAACGGTTGCACTTGAGAAAGATGAGTATAGGACGAAAATTATAGACATTTTAGGGGACGTGTGCACATATAGAAAATTAAGACACGATCCAATAACAAGACTACAGACTTAAAATAACAATTTGTAGGACAAACTGTTGAAACTGGAGCTTATTTCAAAGGCCGAAAGGAATAAGCTCATGACAAGCACTGCGCTACGACCAAGAATATACGGACTCCCAAAAATCCACATGGAAGGAACCCCGCTTCGACCAATTTGCTCGTCCGTCGGAGCACCGTCGCATGGCCTCTGTAGATTTGTAATCAAAATTTTGAAGAACCTTACGGTGGACTCAACATACAACGTCAAAAATTTGATTGAATTCAAACAACGAACGAACAACAGCTATATATATATAGTCTCTTTATTCCCGAGGATACCCGTAGAACTAGCGTTGGAGACCATTGGACAAAAATGGACTAAGATACAAGAGTATACGAAAATTCCCAAACAACTATTTATGGAAATCTTAAAATTCAGTATTGTAGAAAATAGATATATTAAATTTTAGGACGACATATATACACAGTTAATAGGCATGCCAATGGGATCTCCAGCATCCCCGGTTATAGCGGACATCGTGATGGAGTAACTTATTGACAGCACAGTCATAAAACTAAAGCACCCACCAAAATTGCTTACAAAATATGAAGACGATATGTTTGCCACCACGAAAGAGGAAGAGATTCAGAACACACTTGACGCACTAAACTCATTTCACAGGAATCTAAATTTCACCATGGAATTGGGGATGGATGGCAAACTTCCATATTTAGACTCCACAAAAAAACAGAGAGGGAAATCAACTTAAGCTAAGGTGGTACAAGAAGCCATCAGCATCAGGCAGAATCATCAATTACCATTCCATGCACCCGAAAAACATGATAATAAATACAGCAAGAGGTTGTATACAACGGATGATAAACATAAGCGATGAAATATATCATAAGGAGACCATTTCAGAAATCAAACAAATTTTGACAAAAGACAATGACTTCCCAACAAAAATGATCCAATCCCTGATTGAGAAGAACGGCCAACCAATTTCCAAAAGGATACAACAACCTAGAATTTACAAGTCTCTGACATACATATGATCCTAAGCTTTCGGAACGGTTCGCCCATTCAGACTGCTTCAATAAACAAGACATACAACTAGCCCAATAACCCAATAGCACAATGAGAAACTTTTTCAATAAGACGAAATCTAAAATAGGAGTACTGTTATCTACAAGATACCATGCAATGGAAATGCTGATAACAGTTGCAACAAATTGTACATTGGTACAACAAAATCAAAATAAAAAACAAGGATATCCCAACATAGATCCGACTACAAACTCAGACATCAAACAACCACACAAAAATCGGCGCTCGCGACACACTGTATGGATAGTGGACACTCGCTGAATTTTGAAGCAACAACAATCCTACAGCAAGAAAACCACTACAGCAAACGCTTCACTATAGAGATGCTACATATAATTGACACACCAACAGACAAGAGACTTAACTACAAGACGGACACGGAAAACTGTGCTCACCTATACAGACACTTACTGACAAATAATAGATCAGTATCCAACTCCACGCCGAACGGAGCAGATGTGTAAAATAATGTATGTGAAAAATCTCTTTTTATACCCGTTACTCGTAGAGTAAAAGGTCTGTCTGTATGAACACCTAGATCTCAGAGACTAGAAGAGCTAGAGCAACCAAATTTGAAATGTAGACTCCTATTGTCTGCACGCAGATCAATTTTATTTTCAATTTTTGCCACGCTCCCTCACGCCCCCGCAATTTGGAAAAAACGTTATATCTCCTACAGTTTTGATGATAGATGGTTCGTACTTTCTAGAGATATCTAGTACTCAAAATTATTTGCCGAAGGAATGATAAAGATCGATACTCAAGTTATGAGCAAAAAACGGTCAGTTAACACCCACCCCACCCATAACCTAAGCATTGCGTTCAGCAGCAATCTTAGTGAGAGAGAGAGAGAGAGAGAGAGAGAGAGAGAGAGACTTAGAGAGCGCACTGCGTTGTGTGTTAACTGGCCGTTTGACTCGAGACCAAATTCGAGCTGCGACATTAAGGGTGCAGAGTATGTAGTAGTCGGGCTTGACCGACTTTCTTTCTTGTTTTTATTAGGAAAGGTGATACGTTTTCAAAAGTTTTGTTGTCTGATCTGTTTATCGTGATGAATTTGGAGTCATTTATGTTGGATTTAGTAATTGACAAATGTCTATTAATATCTGGCGGATAATAAATAGCCGAGTTAAGAAATGTTGCATACTTTTCGGCTGACCCACCTCAGGCATACAGGAAGGCTATTAAACATTTGTTTCCATGAGTAACGGGTATATCGAAGTCGGTTAGAGCCGACTTCAACTTACGCTCTCGTTATTTACATTGCTAGTTTATACCCTTTAATTTTTATATAATTCTTTTAAATATTTAAACTGCCCTTGTCAGTGAAATGAATCTTGATTTGAGTTTGAAGCATGAGGAATATCTTTTAAATAAATTTTGTGATTAATTTTTGAAAATGTTTAAGTTTGTCGTTTTATATGGAGCCATGCGTCGTCTTAGTATGGCAATGAGATAGTTTGTGTGTTTTTATAGGGATCACCGACCTCTCCTTGGGTCTTGCGGCATGGTGATCAGGTTGGGTGGGCAAAATCTGCTGTCGCAGTCACATCAGCGCAGCCTCACAAACAGCATTAGCCGGTGCAATGAACCCAACACGGGTATTTGTCTAGTCCTTCGCGTAATGTCCTTTCTTCTAGGCTTCTCTATTCATTTCTGCTGTCCGTCTATTCTCCCTTTTTATTTATTCCTTTCCAGCGAGTTTTATCGAGCATTGTCCTGTCCCTTCAAACCAGCACGCGAATCTTATATCATTATTTGTAGAGCGAGCGAGTATGTAGCACGGTGGTATAACCTTTCTGAACCCATCCCTTTACCGACGTCCTTTGAGCCGGAACCAGCGCGTGCTCCGCTAGAAGCTACAGTCCCATCTTCTCGTGTATGTTACAAATATTGTGATCAATTTAAAGATGCTCTTAAAAAAAGAGTTTTAAACGATTTTCTGTTTTTGAAAACATGACTGCAAGAAAGGCAAAGAACTTTGCTTTAAATCAGCGGTGGGCACGCCCTTGCTCCCATTGCTCCGAGATTTTTGTCAGACAGTCTCATAATAAAATACGTCGCAATTAACTAGCTTCGAAGTGTGAACCACGAGAAAGTCCATGCGAATCGGAGCATGGCGCCTGCAAGATGCACACACAGAGGGCGCAGCAGGTGCATTTTGCGCGATCGAAACTCACTGATAACTTTGGTTTTTTCTGTTATTGTTGTTGGGCTACTCCCAAACTCAAAATTTCGTAGCCACCGCTGCTTTAAATTGAATAATTCCAAATAAAAACATCAAAAATGTAAAGAGATTTAAAGATTGGCTTGTTAAAGAAATTACGGAAAATTTGGAAGCAGTTGTCAATGAGAGTTCAAACACAAAGGATTCTGAAGACTTTTGCGACACCAGTAATGGAAGATTAGATGAAACTGAGAATTGTTTTGAAAATTCTTATATTGAATTGGAAGTCTTAACTTATTTTGCCTATTATAGCAAATCTTTTGAATCTGCATCTTAAGTAGTAAAATAATTGCAATGTTTTTTATAAGTATAATACAACAATTGATGAACCATGCTTTTAAATTTAAAAGTACCGTTTTTGTACATTTACCTTTACCAAGGTACTGTAAATTTCGGATACCTTCTACCTTACCTAGATATATTTTTGTACATTTACCTTGTACCTTACCTAGGTAAGAAAATTGAGTACCTTCTAGTCACTGGAAATGATTAACAGCCTTCCTTAACAGATCATTAATATTAATATTAACTGGTGAACATTAGCACACAGCACATGCTGACCCCAAATATATGACCAAAGTATGCAAAGTATTTTTATAACTACGCTCTTTATTATGCGATCTTTATGATAATTTCAGAGATTATGGATATTGCGAATATTTTATGATTTGATATCGATAATTTTACATGAGTACCAAAGTAGCACCAACAAAAAAATTTAAAATCGAGTATACGTAGCCCTACTTGAACAAACCTCGTATGCACAAATACTGCATTGCATATTTATAGTTTTTTGATTGCATCATTTTGTTTACTCCTACAAGGTTATGATACCTACCGGATCAGGCAATTTGCCTTATTGCCATTCAAATTTAACAATCACAAGGGGGAAAGGGGAAGAGGTCGAAGGATCCATTCCATTATTGATTGACATATCTTTTAGCTTGATAAATTAGACGAGTCTTTCTCTACAAAAAATATGGCCGAGGATGTCTCCCCGATTTGATTTCAGAAAAAAGAGAGGGGAAATGTTTTGCGAACCCTTAGGAACCGGACCGAAGCTTCTGCAAAATTTCAAAGGTTTCAGTCTTGTTGGGCACAGATGTATATTGTGCTTGAAAAGTACAGCGTGTGCATAAATCTTAGTGTTGGTCTAATGCAGTGGTCGGCACAAGACACAATCACATTTTAGCATTGCGAATTCGTGCGTAGCAACAGACACGAAATCGACCGTGAGCGTGCAGAGATGGGTTTTTTCAAGTGCGGTTTCAAGTGCTTCATCATACTTGCCTCTTAAGCTATTTACATTGTAGGTTATTATTATGCTATTTAAGTTTATTGGCATTTCTCATGAGCAAGAATTGAGAACCGTGGTTTAAATCTAATGTTAAAGATTAAATACCCACCATTGATCATCCGACGTATGTTATCGAATTTAGGTGTCGTCACAGTAATTGTTATGCAGCTACGACACTGACTACTGGGATTTTCAAAGCAGAAGCTTAAGCAGCTGTAAAAAAAAAATGAAAACTTGTCGAAGTTTTTAAACACTGGTATAATATATGAAAGTTTCAGAAAGATCGGATAATGTATAGCAAATTCAACTTCTGCCAAATACTTGGGTTCAGCATGCGCTAACTTCTAACATGATATTAACATTAAAGTTAATGCTCTGTAAATTGATATAAGTGAAGTCGCGCAAGGCCGACTTAAGCTTACGCTCTCGCTTTAAATAGTATTCCATGAATTTATCTGGATATGATTGGTGAATGTGCTTACAATTTTAGAAAATAAAAATTTGACTTGAAGCGCTCACTAGACTTTCAACAATTTCTAGCTAATTGTTGGGCTTGCTCAATTCAAGAAACACGCAAAAGTCTAAACTCAAGCCATTCAGAAGTAAAAATAAGGAGATTAATATAATTTATTATTTTAAACCAGTTCGACAAATTAGGCTAAAGTATACGAACCGGACAAGTGTAGTCCTTGAGGTTCCAAAAACTATTTCGATGAAAACTTGCAATTTATTAAACTTTAATTTTGTTTTATATACGTTTTCGAGTTTTTACTTTATAAATTTGAATGTCACCCACTACCTTTCATCTCTTTTCCATATAGCCTTTGATTGCGTGTTGAAAATAGTTATCTATGCATACACTAGATGTTGCATAGACGTACAATTTTCTAACTGATTTTTTAACAACTTTCTAACTGAGCGTGATCAAAGCAATCGACACGAACAATCAAATTGAAATAATTAAAACTGAAAATAGTTCCCTTCAGAAAGTGTATATTAGTTTCGGTTTGTGGGATTGGTGTTGTTACATTCTTATTCGATATATTCTGTAGGTGGAAACACTGAGGAAACGTAGCTAATTACATTTAACACTTAGATTAACACTTAAAATGAGTAGAGAGTTATGAATATGCCTTTCAAAGTTCTCCAGTACAAAGTTAGTAGAATCGTTGACAACCACAGTTTTAGTTTCGTTCACATTTGCATCATCACAATTACAGCGACTCCGTTTCCATTTGCTCCGGCTGCGGCTGCGGCTGCCTGCCCTTACCCGTGACCTTCCTCATCAGTTTCCGACTCTCTCATAGGCGCGGACTCTCCAATATGGTATGGCTGGACATGACCGAATTGACCAAGGCAATTGAATTGCCTGCCACTGAAAGATTTGTCTCGTTCTTGGAGTGACGACGCCAAAAGCAAAAACGTCCCGTGCCCGTCGGAAACTGGCATTCATAAAGCAATAGGTTATGGGATTGCAGCAACTGGACGAGTAAGCCAACAGCTGCAGGAAACTAATGGCCGTGTAGTCCACGTATTCGTACACAGCGGGGTCAATGAGCATGGTTAGCGTATTAATCACATACAAAGGGGTCCAGCAAATGAAGAACTCGAAGACAAGAACAAAGAGTATTTTGACCACGCGCTTTTTGCTCTCCAGATTCTTGTTCTCATTGGAGCGGCGTGGCACCATGCTGTAAGTTGAAGAAAATGTGGAAAAGGCTTGTACATCGTGGACTTTTCAGTTTCTTACCTACGCAATCCAGCCTCGGTGACCCTTAGACTGGGCTGCGAAAGACTCTTCCGTCGCGATTCGTGTTCAGGGGCCATACTCATGTACAGTTGCTGCTGATGCTGGCGACGCAGTCGCTGAGCACGAGTACAGCAATCAGTGGTGGCAACACTTCCATTGATTTGCTGCGGCTGTTGCTGATGACGCAAAGATTTCACCGAAGCACTGCGCATGCAATACAGATGACATCTTCCCGCGCCGAATAGTTTACAATGGGTACAACCGTCCGCTGGAAGAGAAGACAGAGGGCATCCGTAAATAAGCAAGAGTATCAAAACTACGTTTGTAAATTTGGGATTCTGTGAACAATTTAATTTCTAAGTTTAATTTTTGCGAAACCATTTCGGGTATATATTTCATTGAACAGTTTTTTTATACCCTTGCAAAGGGTATTATAATTTTGCCCAGAAGTTTGCAACGCATAGAAATATTCATTTCCGACCCCATAAACTATATATATTCTTGATCAGGGGGACGAGCTGAGTTCATTGAGCTTTGTCCGTCCGTCTGTCTGTCTGTCCGTCTGTCTGTCTGTCCGTCTGTTTCTACGCAAACTTGTCTCTCAGTTTTAAAGCTATCGAGCTGAAATTTTGCACAGAGTCTTCTTTTTACTGCACGCTGCTAATATGTCGGAACCGACCGGATCGGATCACTATATCTTATAGCTGCCATAGGAACCATCGGTCGAAAAATGGGTTTTAGTGAGAAAAACTTTTTTGTTTCCAATGTTAACGTGATTAAACTCGGTCATTAATAATATTATATACTTTCAAACAAATTTGCAAATTTTGGTCAAAATCGGATAACTATATCTTATAGCTGCCATAGGAACCATAGGTCGGAAAATGGGTTGTAGTGAGAAAAACTTTTTTGTTTTCAATGTTAACGTGATTAAACTCGGTTATTAATAATATTATATACTTTCAAACAGATTTGAAAATTTTGGTCAAAATCGGATGACTATATCTTATAGCTGTCATAAGAACCATCGGTCGGAAAATGGGTCTAAGTGAGAAAAACTTTTTTCTACCGTTCTTAAATTTGGCCAATATTAATATTCTATGCTTTCAAATAGGAGGACTATATGCTATTGCTGTGATGTGAACGATTGGTAAGAAATGTGCTCTAGAGAAACACTTGTTTGTTTTCAATGCTAGCGTTCTTAGACTTAGCGATTAGATGACTTATAGCTCTGCAAAATGCGCTTGAGAAAGTATGTAAGTAGTATGTGGTCATTCCATATTACGAATAATTTTAATAATTTAAGAAATTAAGGAAAACATTTCCTTAAAAATGTGTCTTTCCAGATTAGGTAAACTATATTTCTAACACACAACTTTTAACAAATTTTTATATTGATGGTGACGTAACAGGTATTGTTATTTTCCTAGTGCTTTTCCTTTCCGGTACATGCAGGTAATAATGACCCAATTATGCGGTCTAATGCTATCCCTTTTTGGTACCTACAGGTACCAGGAAGGGCTTACCTTTTTTGGCAATGCCCCTGTTTAACCCTTTTTGGCC
This sequence comes from Lordiphosa magnipectinata, assembly GCA_037044535.1. NCBI lineage: Eukaryota > Metazoa > Arthropoda > Insecta > Diptera > Drosophilidae > Lordiphosa > Lordiphosa magnipectinata. The sequence goes on from JBAMBO010004617.1 coordinate 16,933, forward strand.
TAGTACCAGGAAGGGATTACCTTTTTAACGATGCGCCTGTTGAACCCTTTCTAGTATATACCTGTAGTAGCGAGTTTTGAAGTCGATATAGGTCACAAAAAGGTTGCAACTGGTAATGCTTCGCTTGTGTGTGATACCTGTTTACGAAAGACGCCGATATATAAACCATATACCTTACACGCGCGCGGATCAGTTGATTTTTAGCTACCACACAGAAAGGAGCACATCGAATTAAGCAAATAATATAAAGTGAATACAAAGTGGCAAAGTAAACATTTTTAAGTGAGTGAATTATATAGTGATAAAAAGTAAACATTTTTAAGTGAGTGAAGTACACAGTGATAAAAGAACTTAGTAAGAAGTAAAATCAATCAATATGCCACGAGTATCTTCAATGTCCCAGGAGCAACGACGACAGGCGTCCCGTGATCGAGTTCGCGTCCGTTACCAGCAAAATGCGTCTCAGATATCAACTAGGAATGCTCGTCGATTGGCCGCTAATCGCGAAGGGAATCTGGAAGTTCGTCAAGTAGAGCGGGAGCGTGATGCTACAAATCATTCGCAACGACGACGTAGCTTGCGTTATCGTGAACGTGAACAGTTGGAAAACACTGCTCAACAACAACAACGCCGTCAAAATCAGGATTACCGCCACGACGAGCGTGAAATGGATGCTATTGCACATTCTCAGCGTAGGGAAAATGAGGAGTATCGCTGAGAAGAGCAGGAAAGAGATGCAGTCGCGCATTCTCAGCGCCGGGAAAACTCGGAAGTCAGGAGACAAGAGCAGTTGGAAAATACTGCTCAGCACCAACAACGGCGTCAAATTCAGGATTACCTCCAGGACGAGCGTGAAAGGGATGCTATTGCACATTCACTGCGCAGGGAAAATGAGGAGTATCGCCGAGAAGAGCAGGAAAGAGATGCAGTCGCGAATTCTCAGCGCAGGGAAAATGAGGAGTATCGCCGAGAAGAGCAGGAAAGAGATGCAGTCGCGCATTCTCAGCGCAGGGATAATGAGGAGTATCGCCGAGAAGAGCAGGAAAGAGATGCAGTCGCCCATTCTCAACGCAGGGACAATTTGGACTTTCGCCAAGAAGAACGAGAAAGGAATACATATCGTCGCCGAAATACAAGGAACAACCCTATCACCAGAGCTAGGAAGCAGTTTGTGAATTCATCACAGCGCCGGGAAACAAGACTTCATCGCCGACTTCGGGGACAGCGTTTACAGGAAATGGCTCAGGATCGACTGTTAAACTACAGAGAAAACACAGAAAATCGACTCGGGGAATCAAGAAGACAATCTCAGCGGAACATTGCTGCCAGAGAAGAATTATCACCAGAAGTCCGAGAGTAAGAATTGGAGCATCAACGCCAGCGAAGAAGGGAGACCGCGCGGGAACAATACAAACGCAAAATTAAGGAAGGACCAACGGAATGCTGCACATGCTGCGGAGGGACATGGTTCCCAGATAAGGTTAGTGGTTTGCACAAATTGGCTATCTCTTCTAAATTCCCTAATATTAATGTAGACAACACTTTTTATCTGTCGGGCAAATTTCCCAATCCGTCAGGCAAATATTTATTCTGTTCCACTTGCCGCAAAGCTGTTTCCTCAGGTAAAATACCTTCCCTTTGTCTGTCACACGGGTTTGACTTTCCCGAAATTCCTGCCTGCCTAAAGGGGCTGACCTGTTTAGAAGAGCGACTCATTTCACCCATAATTCCATTCATGCGTATTATTTCCCTCGGTTATGAAAGGCAATGTGGCGTAAGAGGCGCTGTAGTCAATGTACCTATTTCCGTCTCTGATACAGTGACTGCGCTTCCGCGCACTTTTGACAACACACATGTTATACAGGTTCATTTAAAACGAAGGCTGGAGTACGCCCACAATTTCCTGACCGAAACTATTCGCCCTGCTCGCGTTCTCGAGGCCTTGCGTTACTTAGTTAACACTGAGCTGTACATAAAACACAATATATCCGTGTCCGCTGATTCAGGTTGGCAACTCTGAAGAAGTGCCCTTTATCGCCGATGAAGCAGATAGGTCCCTTGTAGATGAACTTCTTGGTCAAATAAATCTTAGCTCAGTTAACCAAGACCCTTCGGATCAAGAAGAAATTCTTAATCCGGGGGGGCATGAAACTATGTTAGATAATGATGCAATTCAAGAAAATTCAGCCATTAGTCGAATAGCTCTGGCTCCCGGTGAAGGTCGTAGACCAGCGGACTTGGCACTAGACGCGGATGCTGAGGAACTTTCGTTTCCCACAATATCCTGTGGCGAAATTTTTAAGTCGATATAGGTCATGAGGGACGATATGAGGACGATATGAGGGACAATATGAGGGACGAATCCTTTGTCGAAAATTTAGTGCAGCATGACGATGGATATCATATTCTTAAAGGTTTGCGGTCCGCTCCAGCTCATTGGGAGGCGGAGAAAAAGAAAGTAATTGCGATGATTCGACAATTTGGGTTGCCTACATTTTTCATTACACTTTCCGCTGCTGAAACGAAATGGACTGAACTTTTGGTTATTCTCGCTCTTCTCTTGGATAATCGAAATATCACCGAGGAGGAGGCATCCAGGCTTTCCAACGCCGAAAAAGCCAGGCTCATTCGTTCCGACCCAGTTACCTGTTCGAGGTACTTCGATAACAGATTGCGACAATTAATGAAATTGTTTAAGTCTGATATCTTTGGGGAATTCCAACTTACCCACTATTATTGGAGAATCGAATTTCAGCACAGAGGATCACCGCACTCGCATGGTATGTACTGGCTGGCTGGTGCCCCAAAGCTCGAAGGTAGCATTTCCCCCAACACAGAGCAGGTGGTTCATTTTATCGACAGATTTATCACCACCAATGGAGCTGACACAGATCTACAAGATGTCATCCAGTACCAGCGCCACAGACATAGTGCATCATGCTTAAGGGAGCTTCGAGGTCAACAATTCTGTCGGTTTAACATGCCATACCCCCCCCATGCCTCAAACGGAAATTCTCTATCCGTTAGAAGAGGACGCGCCGCACATTGAAAATCACAAGTCTCTGTTCAAAAAAATCAAAGAGTTTCTGACGTCAGGTTCAGAAGAAGAAGAATCAAGTCGATTAAATAATTTTGAATATTTTTTGGCCCAAATTGACACCACTTTTGAGTGCTATAAACTCGCTCTACGATCCAGTTTGAAAAAGCCACAGGTTTTCCTTCGTAGAAATTATTCCGATAAGTTGCTGAATGCTTATAATAGGGATATTTTGGGGTTACACAGAGCAAATATGGATATTCAATTTATTCTTGACGCGTATGCCTGTTGTAGCTATATAATTAACTACATCAACAAATCAGACAGGGGCGTTTCTCAGCTGCTTCGTGAAGCCATGATTGAGGTAAATCAAGGAAATATCCCTGTTAAAAGAAAATTGCAACATATCGGAAACAAGTTTGTACATGCGACAGAGATTTCAGCACAAGAAGCAGCATACAATATTTTGGTGCTGCATATGTCTGAGGCAAGTAATGCCGAATTGTTTATAAATACCTCCCATCCGGACCAAAGAGTCCGAATGGTCAATCAAGAAGTGTATTAAATGAACTGCCCGTAGACTCCACTGATATTTTCGTGCCAAACTTGCTTGACCGATATGCTCAGAGACATGCGCTATTAAGTGGAATATGCTTGGCGGAGTTTGCGGCTTTTTATGAGTTTAAGAAATCCAGGGCACGGCGGTCAGAGGAGGCGGAAGATTACGATGAACATGAAGATGCAGCAGTTGAAGACAATTTAACTGATCGAAGATACGATCAACTTGATGGCAGTGGTTCTGTTAAACGACGTAGACAACCAAAAATTATTAGATGGAGACGCTTTAGTTTTAACACTTCGCCCTCAGAATATTTTAGGGAAAACGTAATGCTTTTCCACCCATGGCGAAGCGAACAGTCCGAGCTGATTTCAAATGATAACGAAAACACATTTAGGGTAAACAATGCCCAAATTAGGGTAAACACACAACAATTTGATGTATTTGATGAAATGGAATTGGAGAACGTCCTTCAAGATCTTCGGAATGAAAATGAAGAAGATTCCGGTCATCAAGAAATTTCAGCCTCACAATTCCTTGATGATGAATTCAGGGCTCTAGCTGTTCCAAATATTGATCGCAATGTCAATATATTTGAGGATGGCAACGTTCCTAACGACGTGGAAGACCACGAAGAAGGTGGTATACGACTTATTAAACTGCCCCCATTGGTATCGGAAGTTGATCTTTGTTCCCTGGTACGCTCTCTCAATTCCAAGCAACGTCAATACTATGCCTACGTGATGCATAATGTTTGTGAAAAAAAAACGTTCTATGAATACGTTGGCGGTGGTGCTGGTGTCGGTAAAAGTCGGCTGATTTCCACTTTATATCAGTCAGTGACTTGGCGATCAAATAAAATACCTGGTGCCACCGATTCTGTAAAGGTTCTCCTTTGCGCACCAACTGGAAAAGCTGCTTTTGGTATTATGGGGCTTACACTGCACTTGGCGATCAAATAAAATACCTGGTGCCACCGATTCTGCAAAGGTTCTCCTTTGCGCACCAACTGGAAAAGCTGCTTTTGGTATTGGGGGGCTTACACTGCACTCCATATTCTCCTTGCCTCTTAATCAGTCAACTGGGGCCTTAAGGTCTCTGAGCAATGATGTCCTTAATACCATGCATTGCAAATTAATTGATATTCAACTGATTATCATTGATGAAATATCTATGGTCGGAGCCAAAATGTTGTCATATCTGGATCAAAGGCTCCGCCAAATCCTTAGAAATCAGGATCAATGTTTTGGAGGAGTTTCCATAATTGTGTTTGGGGACTTAAAACAGCTCTCTCCAGTTGGCGACAGCTGGATATTTTCTGAAAAGACTAATAATCCATATAGCGCTCTAGCTGGTACCAACCTCTGGAAAAATTTCAAATTTTTCGAGCTCACCGAAATTATGCGGCAGCGCGGTGACCGCAATTTTGCGGTAGCATTAAATAACATGTCCGAAGCCAGCATGACCGAATCTGACATTGACCTTTTTAAAGAAAGAGTAGTTTCAGCTAGCGCAGTTCCTTCTGATGCCATACATTTGTTTTACTCAAACGATGAGGTCGCCAATTACAATACCCTGAAACTAGCCCAAATAAATACTGAGGAGTTTGTTTCGACTGCCATTGATACTGTCAAGGCAGCAAACATGTCGGCGACAAATCGCTTAAGCACTTTGAGGCATGCACAAAGGATGAAAAGTTCCAAGACTCAAGGACTTGTCTACTCTCTGCATTTAAAAACTTTAGCTAAATACATGGTAGTTATAAATATTGATACAAGTGACGGTCTTGTAAATGGTGCGAATGGTCAACTAATGCAAATTGACCACAGCACAATAAACGATTCAGTTGTAGTAACTACCCTATGGATATTGTTTACCGAGCCATCGGTTGGTGCTATTGCCAGGTCCAAAGTAAGAAGCAGTCCCCATCCTAACTGGACTCCAGTCCAAAAAGTGGCTCGAACTTTTCAGTGTGGTCGATCTAAGCATGCTTCGATTGATCGCAAGCAGTTTCCTGTTGTACCTGCTGAGGCTATAACCATTCATAAGAGCCAAGGAGCAACCTATAGCAAAGTCGCTGTGCATCTTCAAAGAAGCATTAGCCGAGCTGCGCTTTATGTGGGTTGTAGCAGAGCAACTAGCGCATCGGGCCTTTTCATATTGGGTGAATTTGTTGCTCCAACTAGATTTGGAGCAAGCAATTTTCAGACAGAGCTCCAAAAACATAGTGGAGAAAAGGCTTTGACTACGCAATACGAATATCTGCTCAGTCGATCGCAAGAAATTTCATTATACTACCACAATGTTGAATCTCTTCGAAAGCATCACGAAGATATTTCGAACGATCAAATTATTTGCTCAGCAGACTTCTTATGTTTCGTTGAAACCTGGACTCTTCCAACCGAAGAGTACAATATTAGTGATTTCGACATCATAAGAAGAATGGATGGCAACCGACTTGATGGTGTTTCAAAGAATGGAATAATAGTTTATGCCAAGCAGAGCATTTCACAAAATGTAACATTCTTATTTGAAACAATTGAAACATCAGAACCGAGAAAAATATATCAGTCGATCGCCTTCAAATACTTGGATACATCTTTTATAATTGCTTATAGGAATCCAACATTTCCTATTACAAGGTTTCGCAATGAAATTAAGAAAGATGTTGCCAAAGTACGTCTTACGGGTATTAATAAAGTGGTAATACTAGGAGATTTTAATATTTGTCGATCAACCTACACAGATCCGCTCGAGACCAATCTTAATAGCCGAGGTTTATACCCTATTTTGAATGTACCAACAACAAAGCATTCAACTCAAATAGATTGGGTTTTCTGTGATACTTCGGTATCTGGGGCTTCGGCTATTACATATCAGACACCATACAGTCACCATGATGGAGTATTCCTTACGTATAGCTTGTAAGTAAATTATCAAAATATTCTATTATAATTATAATTATTTTGTAAAAAATTGTTAATTGTAAATTGTCAAAATTATTATCTTTGTGCAATAATTAATGTAAATAAAATATAATAAGTATTCCTCCTCGGGGATTGCGACCTTGCCGTGGTGAGGAGGCTGAGTATGTAAATTTTTTATGAATGCAAAACTGTACAAAATGTTCAATAAACTTTACAGAAACCAGCAGCAATCCAATTCAATTTGATTTATTTGTATAATATGTCCAATAAATGTTTTTTCTTTATAAGCAGGAGTACGACTAAAATTATTTGAAAAGGAACAATTATTTTTGAAAAGATATTTCAAAAGTAGCACTTGCAAGGGTATAAAAACTTCGGCACAGACGAAGTTAGCCCTCTCGTTTTTTTATTAAAAAAGCCCAAAACTATGGCTGATGTCAAAAAAGATGTCAATCACAAACGATAATAAAAGGAAATAAAACGAGAAGGCCAAGCTAACTTCGTCTGTGCCGAAGTTCTTATACCCTTGCAAAAGCTGTTTTTGAAATGACAGAGTTTAAGAACGCTTAGATAAAAATCAAAAACTTTTGTAACTAAAATCCATTTTCCGTCAGATGAACATCTGATTTCGACCAAATTTCGCGAATCTTTTTGAAAACATATCAAATTAACAATCGCCAAGTTTAAGATCGATAAAATTGAAAACAAAAAAGTTTTTCTCACAAAGACTCATTTTCCGACCGATAAGTCCTATGGCAGCCTGAAGATATAGTCATCTGATTTCGACCAAATTTTTTAAATTAATCACCGACCTTAAGAACGATTTACTTGGAAAAAAAAATTTTTTTCACTAAGACCCATTTTTCGACCGATCGGTCCTATGGCAGCTATAAGATATAGTCATCCGATTTTGACCAAAACTTGCAAATCTGTTTGAAAGCATATAATATTAATAAAGGACGAGTTTGAGGACGCTAACATTGAAACAAAAAAGTTTTTCTCAGTAAGACCCATTTTCCGACCGATCGGTCCTATGGCAGCTATAAGATATAGTCATCCGATTTTGACCAAAGTTTGCAAATCTGTTTGAAAGCATATAATATTAATAATGACCGTGTTTGGGAACGCTAACAATAATAACAAAAAAGTTTTTCTCACTAAAACCCATTTTTTGACCGATGGTTCCTATGGCAGCTATAAGATATAGTCATCCGATCCGGTCGGTTCCGACATATTAGCAGCGTGCAGTAAAAAGAAGACTCTGTGCAAAATTTCAGCTCGATAGCTTAAAAACTGAGAGACTAGTTTGCGTAGAAACAGACGGACAGACAGACAGACAGACGGACAGACAGACGGACAGACAGACGGACAGACAGACGGACGGACAAAGCTCAATCGACTCAGCTCGTCGCCCTGATCAACAATATATATAGTTTATAGAGTCGGAAATGAATATTTCTATGCGTTGCAAACTTCTGGGCAAAATTATAATACCCTTTGCAAGGGTATAAAAATAAAAATTCAGCTCCATGGTTCGAACACACGTCTTCCCGTCTATAAGTTATACAAACAGTGCCCTACGCCACTAAGGAGTCATCTCAATTAAGAGCAATATTCACAGCCTGTCAAAAACAGCTGATTTACGCCAAAAATTACGAGGTTAAACAGAAGGGGTGCTTAATAGCTGCGTCGCGTAAATTTACACAATTACGCCTTTACGCGGGCTTGTGTATACCCTAGTTTTTATACCCTTGCAAAGGGTATTATAATTTTGCCCAGAAGTTTGCAACGCATAGAAAAATTCATTTCCGACCCCATAAACTATATATATTCTTGATCAGGGCGACGAGCTGAGTCGATTGAGCTTTGTCCGTCCGTCTGTCTGTCTGTCCGTATGTCTGTCCGTCTGTTTCTACGCAAACTTGTCTCTCAGTTTTAAAGCTATCGAGCTGAAATTTTGCACAGAGTCTTCTATTTACTGCACGCTGCTAATATGTCGGAACCGACCGGATCGGATGACTATACACACTTGATCATATTAATAGGTACACACCGGAATTTTTTAATTATAGATGGTTTTTTCGTACTTTTAGTGTTGACAACTTTTTATACTCTGTACCGAAGGTACATAGAGTATATTAAGTTTGTGCAAAAGTATGTAACAGGGAGAAGGAATCTTTTCCGACCCTATAAAGTATATATATTCTTGATCAGCATCAACAGCCGATTCGATATAGCCATGTCCGTCTGTCCGTCTGTCCGTCCGTCCGTATGAACGCAGAGATTTCAGAGATGGTAAGAGATAGAGGTTTGGCATGTATGGGGCATATATTTCTTAAACTTGCAGGCAGATCAAGTTTATTTTCAATTTTTGCCACGCCCCCTCCCGCCCCCGCAATTTGGAAAAAACGTCATATCTCCTACAGTTTTGAAGATAGATCGTTTGTACTTGAATGATAAAGATCGGATGAACGATACTCAAGTTATGAGCAAAAAACGGCCTGTAAACACCCACCACCCCCCACCCATCACCACAGCATTCTATTAAACGGCAATCTTAGTGAGAGAGAGAGAGAGAGAGAGAGGACTGAAACTTAGAGATGAGCGCGTATAACTCGTGAGCAAATGCGAGCTGCGACGTTAAGGGTACAGAGTATGTTATAGTCGGGCTTGACCGACTTTCTTTCTTGTTAATTTTTGGTTTTTTGTTTTTGTCAAAGTCTGGCCACACTGTGACAAAGAGTTGAAAGATGGGCTGCCCCGTATATCAAAGCTTTTCTATAAATTGCGAGTCCACCACACATATCGCCTGATCATAATAATAGGTACAGTCTCCGTTTCTCACAAGTATCAAGTGAATAATTTTGTAATCAGTGATCTTTTGGTAACTAACGGTAAATTAAGTATAGCTCCTGTCAATACAGAGAATTAAATAATTATTTTTTTTTTAGAAAAAATGGGTCGAAATTCTCATTGTCTGAGAAAAGAAGGCAAATCTTTACGAGAGATCGCCAAATTAATGAACAGGTCTCATAATTTTGTTAAAAATGCATTAGAAAGAAAACCAAGACTGGAAACCCGTGGAAGGCCACAAAAAACAACAGAAACCCTTGACCACTACATAGTAACTTTGAGCAAAAAGGACCCATTTAAGTCATCGAAGGCTATTGCAGCCGAAATTGGGCAAACTTTTGCAAGGGACCACAAAGTCTGGGTAGGATGCACCGGGGAGAAAAAATGGAGAAACATATTTTGGAGCGATGAAACCAAGATTAATTTGTTTGGGAATGACTGTGAAAATAAGGTTCGACGCTCTAATGGAAAGGAATTCCATCCACGGTTTATAAAAAAAACAGTCAAACATGGAGGTGGCAAAATGGTATGGTATGGGGTTGCTTCTCCTGGTAACGGCGTAGGTCCAATTTATCAGACTACGAACAAAATGAATGCTGAAGAGTACAAATCCATATTGGAAACAGTTACGGTACCGTATGCTGAGGAAAATATGCCATTACGTTGGGTATTTTAGCAAGATAATGATCCTAAACACACATCAAGGCTGTTATCTAAATTTTTCGAGGACCAAAAAGTTGACGTTCTGAAGTGGCCAAGCCAGTCCCCCGACCTTAACCCCATTGAAAACTTGTGGAGAGACTTAAAAAAGAAATTGGCAAAGCATTCATTTTCAAATAAACAAAAATTATGGGAAGGTGTCCAAAAACTGTGGTATGAGACACCAGTAGAGACCTGCCAGGCTCTTATTAAAAGTATGCCAAAAGTATAAAATAGCAGTAGTGGCAAAAAAAAAAGATGTGCGTACACTGGATACTAAGTTATTAAATACTAATTTACCTAAAACGAGAAGGCCAAGCTAACTTCGTCTGTGCCGAAGTTTTTATACCCTTGCTGCTGTGCCATAGGGCCGATCGGTCGGAAATTGAGTCTAAGTGAGAAAAACTTTTTATACCCTTGTAGAGGGTATATTAAAATTGTCCAGATGTTTGTAACGCATAAAAGGAAGCATCTCCGACCACACAAAGTAAATATATTCTTGATCAGCATGACAAGCTGAGTTGATATAGCCATGTCAGTCTGTCCGTCCGTCTGTCCGTCCGTCCGTCTGTCCGTCTGTTTCTATGCTATCTCCTCCGTCAGTTTTAAAGCTATCTTAACCAAACTTTGCACGAAGTCTTTTGTTACAAATACGCTGCACATTTGTCGGAACCGGCCAGATCGGATGACTATAGCATATAGCTGCCATAGGAACCATCGGTCGAAAATGTTGTTTTAGTGAGAAAAACTTTTTTGTCTTCAACGCAAACGTCCCCGAACCTTGTACTTACAAGTTTTCTATGCTTTCACATAATTCCAACAAGTTTGATAGGAAAACTATATAGTACAGCAGCCATAGAAATTAGGTGTAGAAAATGTTTATAGGAGGCCTTGTCAAAAATGTGTACATTTGGCCGAATGTACATATTTGTGTCAGTGGAATCAGGCTACTAATTTATAAAAATCATATAAGCTACAGGGGTATATAAACTTCGGTCGAGCCGAAGTTCGCTTTCCTCTATTTTTTGTTTTAAATTTTATCGTTCTTAAACTCGGCGTTTGTTAATTTGATATGTTTTCAAAAAGATTCGCGAAATTTGTTCGTTTATCTGTCGGAAAATGGGTTTTAGTTACAAAAATTTTTTATTTTTATGTAAGCGTTCTTAAACTGTAACATTTGCATTTGCAAGGGTAATCGGCACAGACGAAGTTAGCTTGGCCTTTTCGTTTTTTTTTCTTTTATATATAAAATATTTTTGAAAAGGGAACATTAGCAACTCAAAGCAAGTTTTTATGAACATACAAAATTGATTTTGAAGTGAGAACATTTTACTACAAATGTGAAAAACCATTCTTGCACTGTTTTTGACAACATTTGTGCTCATTTAAGTCCATTATTCTCTGGTTCTCACTCTGTGTACCTAAGAGAATGCTGAAAAAATGAAAACCAAACTAAGAAAAGATTGAATGCTCCTAGTCCACCCTCCTTAAACTAGGGCTAAAGAATTGCGAGTCCACGCTTAAACGAAAAAGAAATTGCATTTTCCACTGTTTAATTTTTGCAAAATTTTGTTAAAAAACCCTAAATTCGTTTTTGTTGAAAAGTTGTATAGAATTATACATTCAATGACTGACTCGCTCTTGTCGAGCGATCCTGCTTTTATTTCTAAATTTTTCATCCCTTAATTTCTAGCTTATTTTGGGTGTAGTCACATCCGTGTATGTAAATATAAGAATGCATTCGTGAAAGGAATACACATTGTCTCGCACGATGCATATTAAGTGGCGGGCACAGGATGACCTGTTCAAGTGGAGTGTCTAAGCCTTGACAGCAATCCTAATTAAATTTAGTCTTACAAAGAATGACATATTTATGATGCTGAGTTATGATAGGCTGTGTGTTGTGAAAATTATATATTATACTACATGTGCGCCGAGTCGAATAACATGTTAAAGTTTTAACAAAAGTAGAACTATTTTTTAGCTAAATCGACAGTTTAAATACACAAATTAAGGTAACCAAAATATAGCTTTGATATGTTAACGAATATTAATGTTACAGCCGCCTGAACTTAGTAAATTATGCGCAATTCGAAAAATTAAAAAAATTTTGGATTATTAATTAAGTTTGACCATAGAATAAATGTCAGGTAAAAAATTTACAATTTCATTTTCGCGTTTCGTGATGCGGGGGGAACGCACAAAAAAGGTAGGAGGCTGATGCTATTTTTAGAATTCCAGAGAGCGCCCATAGCTGAGAGAGAGAGAGAGCTCAAGTCATGACTTCTGACTAAACCAGAAAAAAAGTCGGTCAAGCCCGACTGTAACATACTCTGTACCCTTACCTTGGATTTGCTCACGAGTCATATGCGTTGTTCGCTCTCTAAGTTTCTCTCTCTCTCTCTCTCTCTCACTACTCTCTCCGTTCAACGGAGTGCTGTGGTTATGGGTGGTTTGGTGGGGGGTGTTAGCTGGCCGTTTTTTTCTCATATCTTGAGTATCGTTCATCCGATGTTTATCAATCCCTGGGCAAATCGATAAATAATATTGATTACTAGAGATCTCTAGAAGGTACGAAAAATCTATCTACGAAACTGTGGAGGATACACGTTATTTCCAAATTGCGGTGGCGGGAGGGTGCTTAGCAAAAATTGCAAATAAACTTGATCTGCCTGCAAGTATAAGAAATGTATGTCCCATACATGTCAAACCTCTATCTCTTACTATCTCTGAGATCTGTGCGTTCATACAGACGTACGGACAGACGAACAGACAGACTGGGCTGTTGATGCTGATCAAGAATATATATACTTTATTGGGTCGGAAATGATTCTTTCGCCCTGTTACATACTTTTGCACAAACCTTATATACTCTGTGTACCTTTGGTACAGAGTATAAAAAGAAAGCGATCATATAAAAAATGAAAAAAAATTTCTTCAGAATTTTGGGTATTGGCTGAAATTCTGCAACATGAGCTTGGCTTGAAAAAAAGTATTTTGCTAGATCTGGCATAAAATTCAGAAATTGAAGAAAACAACCCGAAATTACCCAAATATTTAATTTTTGAAATTTTCATCAACTGATGCCCCCTTAATTTTAGGACAAATTTGGATGGAATTTACAAGAAAAATTAAAAAATTTGCGAGAACCATTTTCGAGTATAGGCAGTCGAGTTGTGAAAAATTATTCCATTTCAACCATGGAACAGGATGAGTTCGACGAGATTTCATAAAAAACGAAATCACCAGCAACTACTTGATGAAATTTATTCTTTAAATCATTGTATAATCTTTGCTTATTTGATATTAAAAAAAAATTTAGTTTATTGTCCAGCAATAGTTTTTTCTGTTTGCTGCTAAATTTGTCGACAGCCCAAATGCAATGTTTTCTTAACAACACTCATATAAGAAAGTCAAATATTAAAAGTTTATGCTCCGGGCATTCGCCGCTGAAATATTCGGGTGTAGAGCATTTGGCAAATATTTAAAATATAAGACTTAATATATTACTTTTCCCGCTCAGTCTCAAAAATTGTATAGAAAATTTACACATGTTTTGAGCTGGCTTCCAAAAACATTTGCGATTTAGCTACAAGGTTTCCAAAATCAGTGTCTGAATTGTAATTCTTATGAAAGATAAAAGTTTCGCTTGGTGCACTTCATCACTTTTCCTTAATTCTTGGGAGCACTTTTCACAGTTTAAGCTGGGAATAATTTTAAAAGCTACGTATCCAATAACATATCTTGTAGATACAAGTTCCAAATTTAATTTTGCAGAACCGCATATATCTTGTGATATTGTGTTCCTCGTTGCAGAATTTAAAAACCGCATTTGCTTCAGTTCCAGGAATTTCGCAGTCAAACAACGTTTCATTTTCACTTAACAGCGGATCTGTAGTTAGATCAGGAAGTTCATTGTCTTCGCAGTTAGTTGTTGAGCTTGATCTAATGATTTCCATATCATCATTTTAGCAATTGTGGTATCAACGCTGCAACAGATGGATTATGGTTATTGCCACCTTTTTGTCTTAAGACTGCAAACGTGTTATCTAAAATATCTTGATTAAAAGCTTTCGTCATTATGAAAAGTTTGAGCTTTCCTTCAACAAATTTTCTGATAGCAAAATAATTGCATTCAACGTCATTTTCATGACATCTAAAAGATGCACTCGTTTTTTGGTGTCCTCAAGATAACTTAGAAAATGTTTTATTAAGTTATATGGTTTTTAACAGAAGAGCTGATCGGTAAGGGTTATCGCCATGTAAAGATTTTGTGCATTTGTGCAAAGATTTTCATGCAAAGATTTTGTCTACCTTTTTATACTCTGTACCGAAGGTACATAGAGTATATTAAGTTTGTGCAAAAGTATGTAACAGGGAGAAGGAATCGTTTCCGACCCTATAAAGTATATATTCTTGATCAGCATCAACAGCCGAGTCGATATAGCCATGTCCGTCTGTCCGTCCGTCCGTCTAGAGATAGTAAGAGATAGAGGTTTGACATGTATGGGACATATATTTCTTATACTTGCAGGCAGATCAAGTTTATTTTCAATTTTTGCCACGCCCCCTCCCGCCCCCGCAATTTGGAAAAAACTTCATATCTCCTACAGTTTTGATGATAGATTGTTCGTTCCTCTAGAGATATCTAGTTGTCAAAATTATTTATCGATTTGCTGAATGCTAAAGATCGGATGAACGATACTCAAGTTATGAGCAAAAAATGATATGGCAACTTCATTCGTAGCTGTCTTAAATTTCACTGTGTCACAAATAGATCTTATAGCTGCTTGAACTGTCTTGCTAAAAATTTGAGTCGCATATTTCACTCGCATTTTTTCAAAAGTATTAGGAAAAATATGTTTTTTAGTTAACTTGGAACACATTTTGGTTTTAGCCTCATCTTCATTTTTCCACAACTCTTTAAGAACCTGAAATCTCACCATTCCATCAGGAGTATGGAGATTGCAGGTTAAAAGACAATTTCTCAATGTATTCACCAAATGAGGGAAATCATAAATACAATAAATCTTTCGATTTTGAAATTCAAAGAAAGGGTTTTCGAAAGTTGCTCCAAGAACCGAAAAACATTTTCTATTGGAGGAACCCCGATCACAAATTACTGCCACTACCTGAATACCAAAACTATTGATTATTTTTAGATTTTCTTTGATTATGTTACAAAGAATTTCTGCGTTTAGCCTTTAGCCCATTCTCAGAAAAAAAGTAATTTAAAATCATGCTCCATTTCGAGAAAATATATTTCATTAAGAAATCGGTTGTCTGGATGGCTACTTTCTTATTTCTTTCGAGCCCATTGCTCTCCAAGCCATCAATTAGATCTAAATTCTGGTTGTATCTCATCTCTTTCCGAAGCGTCATTCCATCCATTAAAAGAACAACATGGGTTTCGTTCTTGCTTGTAAGTTCTGAGCACATTTTTTTGATGGTTTCAAATGCGGTATTTTTAAAACCAGGCAGTAGAAACTTTTAAAGGGCCCATCGATTTAGAGTTCTAATATGCGGTAGATTTAGATTTAATCAAAGATTATACAATACATGTACGTTTGTTATTCTATGATTTAATTTATCTCTCAGAAAAGAGTAGGTTGATTGAGACATATAGAATATATTTTGAGCCAAAAATTTTACTTCGTTTGAATATTCTTTTGGTCTACTACTGAGAAGTAATTTGTAAAAACTTTTCGACTCGTTACTGATGTGATGCAAAGCATCAATTGCATCAATTAGCTGATTTCGATTTCATTTTTTCAATTTAATTTGTAGCAATTTAATTTTTTCTCATAATACTTTTGAGTTGTTATAATTTTTAAGCAGTTTCTACAGTTGTTTTGAACAACATGTTCATCATAAATATTTTGAGGTTCTTTTAAGTCAGCGGTGCTATTTTCGGCGAAGTCGTCAAACTCATCCAGTTCCATTGTTGGAATGGCATCTTTTTTCAAAAATCGCTTACTAATATAGTAAGCGGTATTTCCGCAAGCTTTGCAAGCGCGTAGTTCTAGTTGTATTCGTCGCATCGGTTCACGCTAGAGCTTTTTGGAAAGCTCTTTTCACGCGCTAACACGTGTTTGATTTATTGTTGTTTGTTTTTAGTCGTTCGTGAGTTATAGCGTTGCAAACATGGAGCGAAATAAAGAGAAAATACGGCATATTTTACAGTACTACTACGATAAAGGCAAAAATGCATCTCATGCTGCCAATAAAATTTGTGCTGTTTATGGACCCGATACAGTTTCCATTTCCACCGCACAACGATGGTTTCAACGTTTTCGTTCTGGTGCAGAGGTGATCGAAGATGCGCCACGGTCCGGAAGGCCTGTCGTCGAAAATTGCGATAAAATCGCTGAATTGATCGAAAGAGACCGGCATAGTAGCAGCCGTAGCATCGGCCAAGAGCTGGGCATGAGTCATCAAACCGTTATAAACCATTTGAAGAAGCTTGGATTCAAAAAGAAGCTCGATGTATGGGTGCCACACGACTTGACGCAAAGAAACATTTTTGCCCGTATGGATGCATGCGAATCGCTTCTGAATCGCAACAAAATCGACCCGTTTTTGAAGCGGATGGTGACTGGCGATGAAAAGTGGGTCACTTACGACAACGTGAAGCGCAAACGGTCGTGGTCGAAAAGCGGTGAAGCTGCCCAGACGGTGGCCAAGCCTGGATTGACGGCCAGGAAGGTTCTTCTGTGTGTTTGGTGGGATTGGCAGGGAATCATCGACTATGAGCTGCTCCCCTATGGCCAAACGCTCAATTCGGACCTGTACTGCCAACAACTGGACCGCTTGAATGCAGCACTCATGCAGAAGAGGCCATCTTTGATCAACAGAGGCTGTAATGGTC